>VWPW01030067.1:24262-302929 GCA_013389825.1 Crypturellus undulatus
CGCACGACGGGCGCCTCCGGGTGCGCCTCGGCGGCGCTCACCCGCACCGAGACGACGGCGCCGGGCGCGGGCAGCCCCGGCGCGGAGCTCATCGCGCCAGGCCACGCTCGACACCACGAGGCCGCCAGCACCACCTCGCGCCCGCGAGGGACCGTTAAACGGCTACAGGGTGGGGCGCGCGGCGCGAGCCGCGCCGGACGGGTCCATGTTGATCGCCGCGGGGGGGGGGGGGGGGGGGGGGGGGGAGGAAACGGCGTGCGTCGCGAAGGGAGGAAGAGGCTGCGGGCCGCTTGGCTGGAGGCTTCTGTTGGAGCTTCCTGCTGGGAATGCGCGGAGGCGCCGCACGGGCGAGGCTGGGATACGTGGGGCCCCGGCCCTCCAACCACCTTCAGGTTCCCCCTCTCCTGCTCACGGTAGTTGCGCTCCCCACCGCCTGGGCGGGCAGGGGGCCGGGGGGTGGGAGCCGGCCGCGCTGGGCTTAGCCGCGATTGGCTGGAGCAGGCACCAGGGGGCGGGGCACTGGGGCTGGGCGAGGCGGCTATTGGCTAGAGCAGTGTGAGGGCGGGGTGGGGCGCGGCGGTGTTGCCGAGGGGCGGCGCGGGCGGCTCCCTGAGGGGAGGGCGGTTGCTGCCTCCTAGTTGTGTCTCTGGCCCCATCCTCAATACAGCAGACGTTAAGATATCTGCGTACACTACTAAGATCCGCTCTCAGCCTTCTTCTCTCCAGGCTGAACACGCTCGGCTCTCACAGCTTTCCCTCACAGAGGAGGTGCTGCAGTCCCTGTATCCTTTTCATAGCCCTACGCTGATTCTGTCCAGTCGTTCCATGTCCCTTCTGTACTGGGAGCCCAGAAGAGGGCCACAGCACCTACTGTGAAGGCTGCAGGCCTCATTTCACCTTTTTGGTCTACACCGTCTGCATTTAAAGGACATCTCCTGCTGATCCTGGCCTGGTTGGCTACCCTCAGCATGGGAAAGGTGACACGACCTAGGGACACAAGAGCCTTGTGGTCTCCCGAGTATGGATGGAGCAGCCCTGGGCAGCATCTTGAAGGTCACAGAATCACAGAATGGTTAAGATTGGAAGGGACCTCTAGAGGTCATCTAGTCCAACCCCCCTGCACACGCAGGGACACCCAGAGCACGGGGCACAGGGCTGCATCCAAGCGGGTCTTGAAGATCTCCAGAGAAGGAGACTCCACAACCTCTCTGGGCAGCCTGTTCCAGTGCTCTGTCACCCTCACTGTCAGGATATTTTTCCTTAAGTTCCTGTGGAAATTTTGGTGCTTCAGTTTGCAGCCATTTCTACTTTTCCTATCAGTGGCCACCACTGAAAAGAGGCCGGCCCCATCCTCCTCACTGCCTCCCTTGAGGTACTTGTACACACTGNAGGTCCCCTCTCAGCCTTCTCCAGGGTGAACAGGCCCAGCTCCCTCAGCCTCTCCTCACAGGGCAGATGTTCCAGGCCCCTGATCATCCTCGTGGCCCTGCGCTGGACTCTCTCCAGCAGCTCCACATCCCTCTTGTACTGGGGGGCCCAGAACTGGACACAGTGCTCCAGATGTGGCCTCACCAGGGCCCACAGTAGAGGGGTAAGATCACCTCCCTCGACCTGCTGGAGATGCTCCTCTTAATGCACCCCAGGATGCCATTGGCCTTCTTGGCCACGAGGGCACCCTGCTGCCTCACGGTCAACCTGTCGTCCACCATGACGCCCAGGTCCTTCTCAGCAGAGCTGCTCTCCCCAGCCGGTCCCCAGCCTGTACTGGTGTCTGCGGTTATTACTCCCCAGGTGCAGGACCGTGCACTTGGCCTTGTTCAACTTCATGAGGTTTCTCACCGTGCAGTCTGTCCTG
Source organism: Crypturellus undulatus (assembly GCA_013389825.1). Taxonomy (NCBI): domain Eukaryota; kingdom Metazoa; phylum Chordata; class Aves; order Tinamiformes; family Tinamidae; genus Crypturellus; species Crypturellus undulatus. The sequence goes on from VWPW01030067.1 coordinate 26,118, forward strand.
GTCTCTCTGGATGGCAGCGCAGCCCTTTGGGGTATCAGCTACTCCTCTCAGTTTCATATCATCATCAAACTTGCTGAGGGAGCACTCTGTGCCTTCATCCAGGTCATTGATGAATAAATTGAACAGGACTGGACCGAGGACTGACCGCTGGGGAAGAGGGTTTCTAGGGTCTGGGATTCCAGAGGGCTGCCCTTGGTAAACGCTGAAGTGAAGAAGGCATCAGTAACTCTTCTTTTTCTGTGTCTTTTGTAACCAGGGCACCATCCTGTTCAACAACAGACCCATGTTTTCCCTGATCTTCCTTTTGCAACTGATATATTTGAAGAAGCTCTTCTTGATATCTTTAACATCCCTTGCCAGATTTAATTCCAAATGTGCTTTTGCCTTCCTTGTCACATCCCTGCATTCTCTGACAACATTCCTATATTCCTCCCAAGGGGCCTGTCCACACTCTGTATACATTTCCACATTCTGTGTACCGCCTTCTTCTGTTTGAGTTTTGCCATGAGCTCCTTGCTCATCCATGCAGCCCTCCTGTCCCTCCTGGCTGACTTCTTACTCATAGGGATGCACCGATCTTGAGTTTGGAAGGGTCGTTATGCAGCAGTGCACACAGGTGCTCTGCATGGCACCTCCTCCAGTTTCCTTTGACTGACACTCTTTCATTCATTTCCTTTGCTATGCCCTGAAATTTTTGCCCTTTTTTCCCTTGCAGGCTTTTGAAGTAAGTGCAGGCATGAGGAAGACTCAAACCCAGGGACTTNCTGACACTCCTTCATTTATTTCCTTTGCTATGCACTGAAATTTTCTGATTTCTCCCTTATTTTCCCCTTTTTTCCCTTGCAGGCTTTTGAAGTAAGTGCAGGCATGAGGAAGACTCAAACCCAGGGACTTCAAAGAGCCATTCTTATTTCACCGGGTATTTTGGTCCAGGAATCTTAGGAGCCATCCTAGAGCAAATTCTTCGTCCCTGAAATTGAAGCTAGTTAGTCCAAATAAATATGGTCTTCCTATGGAAGATGTTTCCGCTTGAAAAAAATGGGAATAAATTATAAAACACTAAAAAGAAACACTAAACACTAAAAACACTAAAACACTAAAAAGAAACAAGAGCCAGCATCTGCTATTCAAATTATTTATTTCTTGAATAAAAAATACCAGACATTGGCACTGTTATGAATCACTTCAGTGTTTTATGCTCAGAAAAGAGCTTAATCAGCAGCTAAAACAATTTTTCACTAAAAGATTTTTTAAATTTTTTTTTTTTTTTTTTTAGATCAGGCATTTCTACATATCCATTGTCAGGGCTCTCTGAGTAACAGGATTGCAGGAAGGACCACTCAGGTTGTAACTGAAGCAGCAGCTTGCCTGCCAGTTTATAACTGATGGTGACAATATGCAAGAGGGAAGGAACTTAGATTAGTTTCTCAAACTGACAAACAGGAAATAAATAAATAAATAAAACATTTTGACCTTCTGGTAATGAGGGGATGAATTTGTACACGGCATTTTTTTTCCAGACTCGAATCACATTCACATTTCAACACAATACCCAAAACACATGCAGCCGCAACAGATCTACCTGTCTACCCAATCTAAAATCAAAGAGCAGAAGTGCAGTCAAGAAGAGACACCCAACCTCTATTTAATACTACCTTAGCATTGCCATTACGCTGCATTCTTGCTGCCTGATTGCCAGAGATAGGCCTAACAACAAGTAGCTGTAGCCCCGGTGCCTATGAAATCCAGAAAGCTTTAGGTTTAAAAAAACACTCGTGCATTCAAACGTGTTCAGAAAGAAAATATTACCACTGTGCTTCCTCTTAGATTTCAGATAGGCAGCCAGAGTGGTTATTTCCACAGAAAAGTGGTGCATCGATTACTCAGTGTGCTTCATCAGTACTGAGACCGTCGGAAGACAAGCAGTTCAGCTTTGTCCTGTGTATTACCAGCTTCTGAAGTGGGATTTAAAGTGAACTAAGCTTTTGATTCCTGGGTACAGGAATGAATTTCACTTATGAATATGCACAGAATAGTGTTCAGATGCGTGGATGAAGAGGTTAGACGGCCTTTGGGAATTTAAATGAACACTGGCCTTTCCACTTACGGAGCAAAACATATTTGAAATCAGATCAGCTGCTTTAATGGTTTCAGTATTTAGCACTTCATGCTTGATTTGCTGAAAAACCAAACTAGAGAGAGGTAGTCCGATATGTATGCAAATATAATAGTAAAAAAAATGCCCAATTGATTTTATGGACTGCAGCCCGCTGCTTAGCCACAAAAGATGTTCAAAGATGCATTGTTCAACTTACTCTTGCCCTTAACTATAGGAACCATCTCTATTATGAAAAATAAAAACAGTGTTATAATCTACTTCCTTGGTCATTTTTTTTTTTACCTCTGTTCATTCTTCCAGAATGCTGATGCTTATGCTTCCTGTCAGTTGAAATACTATTTTTGTGACATTTTTATCCAATGGATAACTTAAATTTCAGGTTAACAGTCTCCCAAGCAAAGAGTGCCATTAGATTATGGGTAGTCCTAACCAGTAAGGGCTGGATCTGTGGCATCAACCTATACATGCCAGTCTCCAAAATGAGCTAGTTCTCTGTAGAGTGCGACTTTGTGATATGAGAATTAAGCTTTTTGGATCTTCTTTGTTTTGCGCATGCTGATGTGGTTTCAAGATTTTAGAAAGAACTAACTCCACAGATCCTTCTGATTTGTTCTTACGTAAGCCAGAATACCAGTGACCAAGGTACCTGTGAAAGCAATCGCAGAAGTTAGAACCTTGAAACAGAAGTGACCAAATGTATAAATACAGTATATTAAATTGGATGATTGGAAACAACAAAAACAGAATATCCTGAGAGGGACAAAAGAAATTGGGGAAGGGAGAAGGGAGGGAGCCTGAAATTGTATAAAAAGCAAAGAAAATGTCTAGCAGTTAAGCAAGAGAGCATTTTCCAAACTAAAAGTGTGCAAAAGGCAACAAGGGGTAGTGGCACTCTAGGAGCTGTTTCATCCACTACATTCAAATACACTAAGTGCAATTAAATAGAATATCCTAAGAGAAACCCGAGTAGTTTGGAAATGCCAGCACAGGATGAGCTCTTTATATTTTAATATCGTGTTGTTCAACTATCTAATTGTAAACAGAGTTGAAGGGCATTTACCATTCGCATCCAGATTGGAATAAAGCCTTTGTACAGAGACATAAACCCTTCACCCTGTACTGTTTGAGTCAAGCAGTCCACGGAAGACTTGTACAGTAGACCTCTAGCATGGAGGAGAACACGCAAGGAGAAAAAATGTTGTTAGGATTACAAATACACACTTTAAAATCCCATCTCATTGGAAGAAATAATCTCTTGACAGATAAATTCATAGAAGTAATTTCACTGAAGTCACTGGAGTTTAATCAGAACTGAATTCCACTTAATTTACTAAGCTTAGATGGTCATTACAACAGAAATCTCCTGGATATGCAAAACTAATAATTTAAAAAAATAATTATAAAATCATGAATAATATCTTATAACTTAATGTAAACTTGATTTAGGGGATATTATTCTCAGCCAGGAGAGCTTCAAGATATATAAATGTTAAGCATCAATATAATATCTTTGAGACAGGTATGGAGCGCCTTGAAACAGATCTTTAACATGGTCATATAGTATGAAGAAGTACATGCAACAGAAGAAATGTAGTATGAAAAAGTAATTCAAGGTTTGTACATAACTGATCACATACGGTATCCACTGGATATACAGTCCAAGCAAACCATTCCCGGAATAGGGAGAAGAAATGCAGGGATCTGCGTATAGTGTGTCCAACTAATATGCTCTCATGAAGCAACACTGCTGTTACTTGTTCTGGGGCTAAAGTAGCCAAAGATTTTGCTACTCCATACTTAGAGACCATGGACATTTTGGTTAAAATCCACTTGGTTAAAATTTGGTGCTTTTTTATAGAAATAATTATGGAATTACAGGTATTTACTGTATTTTTTTTTCCTAATGGCTATTTAGGGGAAAACAGTATCAGAGCAAACTTCCTCAAACAGAAGTATATTTCTAGTCGAGTTTTCTAACTATGTCATATATTAACATTCTTTTATTACAAAATTAATATTGCTGCGTGATGTGTCCATGGCCATGGCTATGACTGCACTGGATGCAGTTCTTTAGCACAGCATTGCCATGCAATGCATCGCTTGTAGGGAGGAGACTTTTGTAGCTCTGACTGCCTCCTCTGTGTCTTTTGTACAATGAAGACCTCTCAGACGAAAAAAAAAAGGAAAAAAAAAAAAGAATATCCTTATAAAGGCACATTTTGTCAGCAGTAGCATGGCTAAGGACTAGGGGCTTCTGCTAGCACAGATAAGTCATTCAGATTTAGACAGTGAAGCTGGAAATAGTAGTAAAAAGAGGGGTGATGAAGGAATTGGGCACCTGGCAACACTGTGGGTAACACTGTTGTCCACAAGGGGTGTGTTCATGAGTAAGAAGTGTTTCACTAAATCGTAAGTGGTCAGATCTGTAAAGAAAATAATTAGAAAAAATAGTGTTAGAAATGGGTGGTGTTTGTGCTGTTCATTACTGATGTAAGATGGAGGCTTGGCAAAAGGAAGATTTTGCAAAACAACTAATTCACCCAAATCAGAAACAATACAATAATGATGCTTGCACCTCAATCACTTTGGATTGCACAGGCTGTCAAATGTGTTGGGAATGTTAGGCTGCAATGGAGGCTGCACATGCCATGGACATTACGTCAGGAGCGGCTGAAAGCAGACGTGAGTTGCAGTGTCTGGCAGCCTGAGTGGAAGACGGTGACCTGGAAGTTAGTGGCAGAACTGGGACAGATTTGCAGTGTTATCCCCGTTAGCTCTTAGCTCCCCATCTTCTAGGGAGCAGCCAGTCCTCACTGCTCCCGACAGTAACTCAGGCACAAACTGTGCTTTTTTAGCACTGTGATTTCTGCAGGACAGCAGGCCAGATGCCCCACCACAGAGAATGAAGAGACTGAGATGAGGTGAGCAGCTGAACTCTGCACTGAAAGTTTAGATGCGGACTTAAGCATATAAATATACCTGCCACGTTTACCAGAGCAGCTCTCTGAACGTTTGGCACCCATCCAGTCCAAAGGCCCCGTATGCCGCCTTGAGACAGGATCTTCATAAATGCATGGTGCACTCGGAATCTGAAAACAAAATTCAAGTACTGAGCAGAGGATTCAGCCGTAGAGAATTCTTTGCTATATATATTCCAAGGCTTTGCTGAACCAGAGCCCCAGCTGATGCATGCCAACATTGTCAGCAAAAATGGACATTTGTATCCACGAGGATCTGATCTTCCAGATGTGTTTAATCTCTGACCTTCATCCTGAGACAACTTTCCAAACACACCAGTTTCCCTGGTGAGTACCAGTCTGATCACTAATAATAGGTGACCCTTTGGCCTGTGGTAACAAACACAAGAGAAACCAAATGATTCCAGCCGTGTAGGGTGCAAGCAGCACTGTGTTTTGTTATCTCCAGGAAAGGTTCCCAGCTCCACAGGTTGCCGGCAAGCACAGCCCTTCCTGCACAGCAGTGTTAGACCAAGCCCTTTGCTCTGTCCCTTCTTTCAGTTTCCCTTCTTCGGGAAGTGTCCTTCCCATTCTCTAGAAAAGTATTGGAGTAGAACTGCTGTGTATATAGGAGCAATGAGGGTTTGTGGTTTCTAGGACTGCTGTGCTAGAAGAAGAAAGGCAAGTACAAAGGGAATAAGGAGGAGATGGTCTCAAATCCCACACCCTCTTCATTGCTTAGAGCCATCAGGTGTACAATTCTTTCCTCAAAAGAGACCAAATCAACCAGGGAAAGGGGGTGGAAGAAAGAGAAAACCTTACCCATCCTCTCCTTCCCTCTATTCAAGAAACATGACTGACTCCTGACTAAGTGGTTTAATAGAACTGTGATCCTTGCTGTTACTGTGATACTTTTCAGACCAGTATAAAAGCTGAAAAGAGGATTAGATGTCACAACAGTAAGGAAGGCAGAAGTACTGACTCGCTTTTCCCATATATCACACAGTATCAACATCAGTCATGACCCATCTGTGATGTCCGTGAGGTTTTTTGTATACAATATTCAATCACTGTTGTTAGCATAACAGCTGAACAGGGGCATAACTAACCAAGCTGGCAAAGAATTGCCCGGTGGCACCTGCAGACATGCCCCCGACTACAGCTTTCCTGTTGCAGTGGGAAATAAAACATGCTCCAGAATACGCTGAAAACCTCAGCAAATCCCAGTGCTTGATCTAAAGAATTTAACAGCATTGCCCAGGCGAAAGGAACTTAAATGCTTGTTTCTTACACTGAGAGCCAGAGTTAACTTACTATCCATGGCAACTGTAGGTAGTTAATTATATATTAACAAAATGCTTTGTTTCCTCTTCTGGCTGGACTAAGTTCCTTAAGATTTAAAGGCAAAATGGGAAAATACATGAGTAAGAGATGCTCTCTATATTATAATAACTGAAAGGTAATACAAAACTCTGAACTAGCTCCCAATATATAAAAATATTCTCTCTCACATTGCTACTATATCAGTCATGCTAATTTTCTGCTGCTGGTTATTTCAGTATCACCTTAGTTCCCCTTTCTGTAGCAATATGCGTGAGAAGCATTTTATCTATATTACATTTTATAAAGCCCATCTTAAAAGTATTTGCATTTTGCATTTCTAAGTGGATAGACTGGAAAGGTCTATAAAAGCCAGATATATCTAACGTACGAGACAGAGCAAGATCAAGCCACAGGGCTTGGCCTCAGAAAGTAGCTCTATAACTTGTCCCAGCGTGAGCAGATAGTCACCGATGTGCCCGTAGATAGCAGGGGTGGCTCCTGGCCAGAGCTTTAGCAAGCTTTCCCTGTGCACGATGCCCACTGTGAGGGGCAGACCGGCCAGCGGCAGCTCCGCTGCGACGAATGGCAGCTTCACCCTGGATCTGCAGCCAAGATTTCATGAGGTCCAGGGGAAATGTCACTGAAGAGAGACAGCATGGAACAAAGATGAACATGGCTCTACCCAAAGAGACCTACTGCATGGTGGCCGGGTTATACCCGGCAACGCGGCGAACTGGACAGGGGCGACACGCAGGCAGCAGGACCCTCTTCCACCAGGGTATCTGAGTCATTAGAGGAGAACAAAAGGGAATTTATGTTCAGCTTCGCTAAAACTGGCTTTTAGCACTAAGTAACAAAAACACATTCCCTTCAAATGCCAGCTCTTTCTCCCCATTTCTTTCTGAAGAAGTTAATCAGTTGTGCAATACGCCTGCTTTACAAGAGGTTTGGGATTCTGTTCCAGTTGGCAAGGGAATAAAGATCAGGCAAATTTCATATTAAGAATTATGGGCAGACCAGCAGTGCCTCACTGGGTGATGGCAGTTCCCAGGCTGTTACAGCCTGTTTTAGCCTGTGAGTATCAGGTGCAGGAACTGTCTTCACCTCCGTTTTTGTGCAACGCACCACGCAACAGGGTGCTTGCATGTGTAGGACTCAGAGGTACTAGGGGAATGCCATTAATTTTGTCTGCAATGAAGCCTCAGCAGATTACAGCCTAGTCATGCATTATAATTATCAAAAACAGAAAAGCCACAAATATTAAAACAATTCAACGAGTTTGCTTGCGGAAATTATACAGCGCTAGAGGAAAAATATCAAATATCAAACAAGCTACTGATCACAAACCAGCACCATTCAGATGCCAAGGCTCTTCCTGCATTACAGCAAGTTTTATATTATACTCCATTTTTAACAGACGTCTCTACTATAAGCAGAAGCACAAGACTATTTCTTTCTTCGATTAACCATGGAAATTCCTAAAGAAGTCAGCATCTTGCAACTAACTTAAGTAATAGATTGTCCTCTTCAGTTTTCTTGCAGGAACAAAGCAAACACAAAGCTTAAATTAAATACAGCCTGTTTAGCTTTATGACAGCAGCTCTTAAGCCTCAGAGGCAAAGATCTAGATTTAAAAATCCCATGCTGCAGTAACAGATAAACCAGGTGGCATGAAATACTTTCTTCAGTTATTGAAAGGTACAGCGAATGGAATGGAGAAAGACATTTTCTGGAGCAGAAAAGCCAGAGCAAACATCAAGGATCACAGAGGGACTGAAGTTCCCTTTCCCCCATAAATAAATTTTGACCCCCTTCCCTCTAGCAAAATGATGGTGATTTGTACCTAGTTCTGCCACAGCCACTGCACAGGCTGACAGAGCGAATTTGCTGGCTCGGGGACATCTCCATGGATGAGCTAAGCTCTTCTCTTCTTCTGCAGGTGACATTTAGCATGGAAGATAAAACAAGACTAACCAGCCACCCTGAAAGGACCTGAAAGAAACGAAGCCCTGGCCACACTGACATCAATAACTAGGTTGTGGGTTGTTTAGGAGACAAATTTCTGAAGGTCATCTTTCCACAACGCCAGCACTAGCAACTGCAGCAGTTCCAATGCCTCCTGAGGAGCAGCAGGGTCCTCGCTCAGTGACATAAGAGGCTCCTGCACAGCAAGCTCCTGGGAAATGCAGTCTGTGACCAGCAGCACTCCCTGCTAGGAGTGTTAGTCCCTGCTAGGAGTGCTAGTCCCTGCTAGCGTGAGGGCGCATGATGGACTCGTGTTCTCTGTCNGGTCCCTGCTAGCCGTGAAGGCGCATGATGGACTCGTGTTCTCTGTCTCTGGCAGCAGAGCCATAGCTCTAACGATCCCTAAACAGTATCCCACTGTTGCACAGGCATTGCAGTCACCTTCCGTAATTAATCCAAACAGGTCTTAATGGGGCAAAATTGGCAAGGGCTACACCTCAGACTGAAGAAATAGCTTGCTAATGTTTGTAACATTGGTTACAAACCGATGCTTACTAGGTGGGGGCTAGTTTACCTTGAGCATGAAGTATGCAAGCCGGAGGACAGAAGCTAGTTTTTGGCCAAACACTCATGTGTAAAAAGTTTAAAGTCCTTCACTGTTGAATACTGAAGATAAATTAATTGTGTGCCATTCCTAATTTCTCTTAAATTAATACAGGCACAATTTTGTTCTCATAATTAAGAAAGCATTTGCTATTTGAGAGAAGCTTTTCATTTAACATTAAGACTCAGCTGAACCACTAAATTAATCATGAACCATTAATCACTAATCTTCATGTTAAGGATTTGAGGATTTTTAGGTCACAGAAACTCAGCCCAGAAAACCCCCACTCCCCATTGGACCAACTAACATTTTGGTCTAACATTCAAGGTCACAATGATTCAACCAATGAAGGGCAGCATTACAGGTAAAATACTAAAGTGAGATGAATTTATCTTGTCTGTCACCAACAGTATTTGCCCTTAGCAATCCTACACCCTCAAGACAAGAGAGAAAACCTGGAGAGTGAAACACTTTCCCTTGGTCAAGGAGGATTGTGTTAGAGATCATTTAGGCAAACTTTATACCCACAGTCCATGGGTCCTGACAGGAGTGCACTCAGGAGTGCCGCAGGGCCTGGAGGAAGTTCTCGCTGAGCTACTCCCCATTATCTTTGGAAGGTCATGGAGAACAGCAGAGGTGTCTGTGGAGTGGAAGAAAACCGGTGTCCCACCAGTCTTCGAAAAAGGCAGGGAGACTGACAGGCCAGTCAGTCCCACCTCTGTCCCTGGAAAGGTCCCGGTACTGCTCATTCTGGCTGTTGTGAAGGACGCGTAGAGGACAAGGGGGTGATTAGTAGTAGTCAGCATGGATTCACCAAGGGGAAATCAAGCTAAACCACTCTGAAAACCACCTATGATGGAATGACTGCCTGGGTAGCTGAGGGGCGAGCAATGGCTGTGTCTACCTCATCTTGAGCAAGGTTTTTGACACTGTCTCCCGTAACATCCCCATAGGCAAGCTCAGGAAGTGCGTCTATTTGAAGGCCCAGGGAGGTGGATTGAGAACTGGCTGAACGGCGGAGCTCAAAGGGTTATGATCAGTGACACAGAGTCAAGTTGGAGGCCTGTAGCTAGTGGTGTCCCCAGGGGTCAGTGCTGGGTCCGATCCTGTTCAATTTGTTCATGAATGTGCATGAAGGGACAGAGTGCACCCTCAGCAATTTTCCTGACACCACAAAACTGGAAGGGGTGGCTGATACAGCAGATAAACCAGTGCTGCTATTCAGCGGGCTGTGGACAGGCTGAAGAGATGGGAAGAGAGGAACCTCACAGGTTCTGCACCTAGGGAAGAAAAACCCAAGGCAAGCGTGGAGCTGACCTGCTAAAAAGCAGATTTGCAGAAAAGGATCTGGGAATTACAGTGGACAACGTGTTAACCATGAGGCAGCAATGTGCCCTGGTGGCCAAGAAGGCCAATGGGATCCTGGCTGCACGAGGAGAAGCGTTGCCAGCAGGTCGAGGTAGGGGATCCTGCCCCTCTGCTCAGCTCTGGGGAGGCCGCACCTGGAGTGCTGTGTCTGGTGCTGGGCTCCCAGCACAAAAGGGACATGGAACTACTGGACAGACTCCAGTGTAGGGCTACAAAGATGATTAGGGGACAGGAACAACTCTTAGCTTAAAGGCTGAGAAAGCTGGGCCTGTTTAGCCTGGAGAAGAGAAGACTGAGAGGAGATCTTGCTACTGTGTACAGATATCTTAAGAATGTTGACACATACCGTGTGTCAAGTGGATGGGGCCAGACTCTTTCCAGTCGTGGCCAGAGATAGGACAAGAGGCGCAAGCTGAAGCACAGCAAGTTCCCTTGACCTGCTGCCTGCACTTCTCCTAGTACTACCCAGGACGCAGCTGGCGTTCATCACCACAAAGACCCACTGCTTAATCCTGTTCGCTCTGTTGTCCATTAGGACTCCCCTGTCCTTTTCTGCAGAACTGCTGCCTAGTTAGTCAGCATCCAGCCTGTACTGATGTGTGCGGTTATCCCAGTCCAGGTGTAGGAGTTAGCATTTGTTTTTGTGGAATTTCATGAGGTTTCTGTCAGACTATTCGTTCAGCTTGTCAAGGTCCTTCTAAATGGTAGCCCTGCCATCTAGTGTATCTATACTCCCCATAATTGGACATGATCCAAGAGCTTGCTGAGGTTCATCCCATCATGCTCATCAATGATGTTAAACTGCATTGGCTCCAATGTTCACCCCTAAGGAATAAAGTAACCAGAAAACACTTGGACTTCAAACTGTTGACCTTTGAGGCCAATGATCCAGCCAGTTTTTCAGCTACCTTGTAGCCTGCATGCTCAAAACATACTTCCCCAATTTGGCAAACAAATCTATGAGAAATGAAGTCACAAACTTTGGTCAATCAAATTAAATAACATCCCCTGTTCCGCCCTTGTCCGTAGTCATTTTGTTATGAAAGGCAATCAAGTTGGTCAGGCATAGTCTGCCCTCAGTATATCCACTAATATACGTCATAGGAGCCCACATGTCACTGGGTTATGTCCTCAACATCTTATTTGGTCCCCATATATTGAAAAAATAAGGAGATGTTTACAGATCCACAAAGGATGAGGCTGTTAACACATGCTATTAACAACAGCCTGAAAAAAAAACTCTGAATGGTGCAGCATCATATGGAGGGACTAAGTCTCCATGGTCATTTTTAGTCTTGGGAATAAGATATTTTTTGAGCCAGATTGATTTGGGGATAGTTGGGAGAATGTTCTCACAGGATCTCTGAAATGAATCTGTCCAGGGAGAAGTGGACCGTTCTGTTCTTGGACAGTTCTGTGATTTGTGGAGGAGGGAAGTGCCAGTGCTCATGGAGGTCGGTAAAACAGCTGGAGTTTATTTATACCAAAATCCTGAGGGAAAGGGCTCCAGCAGAGAGGACCCTCCATATTGATTTATTTCAGTTCTTAATGACACAGCATTTTTTGGTTTCTGTCCAAAGTCAGTTTGATCAAGGCCTGCACATACATGGAGGGAGCATGGACTTTAGATAAGATGAAAGAACAGCAGCATGGTTTGGGAGGACTATGCACTGCTGGAGGAAAGCAGCAAGATCACAAGCATCCTCTAACCTGCTTTCATCAGTGGCAACTGTGCCAGTGTACATTGGAAAGGCCATTAAATATCATCTGCCCTAGGCATAAGGACTAGTCTGAGGGCTTAGCTGCATAGGAAAGTTTATTAGTATCTCTCATACCATCGTACTGGTTGTACTGTCCTCACAATGTGAATAATGCCTTTCATTAGCACCATTTATCCTTTACTAAATCTTCCTGAGAAACACAAGCTGAACTAAAAAAACATCCAAAATGAACACAAAGCCTTTCATGAAAATCTTCACACAGAGCTGAGGGCTTATCTTGCTTGTATACATAGGTCACTTTAAATTCATAGTTTAGGTTGTGCATGTAAAAACATGTCCAGTATTACAAGGCCTTATTGTTATTTCCTGTTTGTGCGAAAAGAAAGAATGTGATGGATAAAATCAAATCAGGAAATGCACATACAACCATATGAAAGTTAAACATATAAACAGTACTATCAGCATGGATGTACATATTTCTTCCAGGCAGTTTGCTGAAATGGAGATCCATATATTGCTTGTTACAGTTCAAATACTTGAGTTTTTTTCCCTTTTCACCTCTGATGAACGTAGGTAGTTTTTGAATGTATTTTAGTATGAATATTTAATGATGATACCTCGGATCCTTTTCTGCAGAGCTGCTATTCAGCCTGTCCTGGTGATTACTGCTCCCCAGGGGCAGGACTTGGCTTTTCCTTTTGTTGGACTTCATGAGGTTCCCTTGTGCCCATTTCTCCAGCCTGCTGAGGTCCCTTTGGTCTATGAAACACTCCTCCCAGCTTTGTATCTTCTGCAGACTTGCTGAGGCTGCTCTCTGTCCCATCATCCAGGCTATTTATGAAGATGTATTGGCTCCCGTACCCAACCCATGGGGGACACGGTTAGTGACTGGCCTCCAGCTGGACTTCATGCCACTAAGCACCACCCTCTGAGCCAGATCAGCCAGATTTTAGGCCACTTCACTGTTCATTTATCCAGCCTGTACTTCAACAGGTTGCCTATAAGGGTATTCTTGGGTACAGTGTCAAATGGCTCACAAAAGCCAATATGAACAATGCAACATCCAGCGCTCTCCCGTCACCTAACAAGGCAGTCATCTCATCAGAGAAGGCCGTCAGGTCAGCCAAGTGTGATTTCAAAGCATCTTCAGTGCCTGAGGATCAGAGAACAGCTTCTGTCTTTGCTGTGACAATTTAAAACCTGCTGATGGCAATATCAGTGCAGTGGCAGGTCAGGTAAGTTGCTTTTTGCATTTGTAGTGGGCACGCTGGAATTATGCTCAAAGTGCAGGAAAGTATAAAAGTCACACAAAAATTAGGAAGTGAAAAATCCACTGTCTGCTGATCTTTCACATATCCCCCATGTATTATGTTGCAGTCTTAAATGACATGATCTCATGTGAGTTACCATTCTTAAGACTTACTATGTAAGCTTTCTTTCTATCTGCCTTATAAAAATCTAAATATCTGCACAGGTTGTCTTAATCACAATCTCTTCACTTTATAATCCTGATGTTTGTTAAAATCATGTCTGGAGCTGAAGAGAGGAAAATGAGCCTACAGCCTTGCTGCAGCCTGTGTGTCCCTGGCTGCTTGTGTGGCGCTCCAGCAACTCAACATTTCCCTTGTGCAAAGTTCAGGGATTTGTCACAGAAACATCTAAGTTTTGCAAGCAACAGAGCTCATTCTCGTCCCAGTTTCAAGGAAAACTCGTTCAGCCTTTTCCAAAACAAGGGCTTGGCTTCTGGGCTTTGACATCTTGTCTCCATAGCAGTGATCCGCTGGCAAGATTGATAAAAGAGGCCCCATTGAGCAGGCTGGATAATGCTGGCAAGCCCCGCGGCGCCGAGCGCTGCGGCAGGCGGCGCAGCCGCTGCAGCAGGCAGCGAAGAGGCAACATGGCTCTTGCTCTGCTCTTGGCAGCAGTCCTGGGACTTCTCGTTGTCAAGGCTGTTTTGCTTCAGCCGCGAGACCCGAGCGCCCCTCCTTGCATCAGGAGCTGGATCCCGTGGTTTGGAGCTGCATTCCAGTTCGGGAAGGCTCCCCTGGAGTTTATAGAGCAAGCTAGAAGCAAGGTAACGGTCGTGACGGTGTGCCTGCTCGTGGGGGTATTCAGAGTGACTGCAAGGAGAAGGGAAAGGAAAAGCTTCTGCAGTAAGTTTGCCCTTCACAAAATCAAGAAGTTCTTTTTTAAGCTCAGGAGAGTTTAGCTGACAGGAATTGTTTTTGCATCGGCGAAGTTGCTGAGTCCAGGAGCCGATTCTGGGGTGATCTCTGTACCGTAATCATCCTGTTGGGACCTGGCACCTCTGCTGTTTTGCAGCCTGTTTATCTGGGTCTTGTACTGTGGAGAACCCTCTGACAGATGCTGGGACTGAAAACATAGATTTTTGTGCACCTAAAGTTAGGAGAGATTTCTGTACCAGCATCAGCTGGTAGCCCTGATCAGTTGAGACACAGACATTTCTGGCAGGCAGTAAAAAAACGTTAGGAAAGATGGATGTGAAGATTCACCCCTCGGACATGTCTTTTTTTTTTCTTTATGTCTGTCTATAGAGAGACCCTAAATAATCTGTTTGCATTAGATACCTAATTTCCAGATTGCTAATCCTAACTGATAGAAAACACATTTTTGAATTTGCTTTCTGTTTTTGAGCTATTAGAATTCATACTGATAAGCACTGTTCTTTCTAACAGTGGGTGCTTTAAACTCAGTGTAAAATGAGAGCAGAGGTTCAAGTGCATTCAGCTGATGTAGGAGATCTAAGAAGAGCTTTGGGACCTCTGAATCTTGTAATAAAGCACATTGGAGGCACCACGGAGTAAGCTCCTAAGAAAGATCTTCAGTTCATTAGCTTTTGTGAGTTTAGCAGGTCAGTTTTTACGCTATATTAATACGTTTTTCCTTCGTGGGGGCGTACTGTATAAACTAAGTGCAAGACAGCAAGATGAATCCATGTCATTTTCTAAGAGCAGAAATGTAGGACTATAAGAAATCTGCTCATTCAAGTCCATTCACCTACTGTTTCAGAAACTATACCAGGTAACCCTTCTAGTAAACTGATGAAGCCCCACCTAAAAACAGTAATAATTTCATTTATTTATTTATTTATTTNTTAGTAAACTGATGAAGCCCCACCAAAAAACAGTCATTTTATTTATTTATTTATTTATTTATTTATTTATTTTTAACAAGGCTGTTGCAGAACGTTGTTTTGCTGTTGAAAACATATTCTGATAGCAGTCAGAATGGTTAAGGTTGGAAGGGCGCTCTAGAGATCATCTCGTCCAACACCCAGGGCACGGGGCACAGGGTGGCATCCAGGCGGGTTTGGAAGATCTCCGGAGAAGGAGACTCCACAGCCTCTCTGGGCAGCCTGTGCCAGGGCTCTGTCACCCTCACAGGAAAGAAGTTCTTCCTCATACAGAGGTGGAACTTCCTGTGTTTCAACTTATACCCATACCCTTACTGGCCACCACTGAGAAAAGTTTGGCCCTGTCCTCCCTGCATTCTCCCCTCAGGTATTTGTACATGTTGATCAGATCTCCTCTCAATGTTCTCTAGGCTAAACAGGCCCAGATCGCTTAGTCTTTCCTCATAAGACAGATGCTGCAATCCCTTAATCATCTTTGTTGCTCTCCGCTGGACCCTCTCTAGCAGCTCCACGTCCCTCTTGTCCTGGGGAGCCCAGAGCTGCCCCCAATACTCCAGGTGCGGCCTCACCAGAGCTGAGCAGAGGGGCAGGATCCCCTCCCTCCACCTGCTGGCAACGCTCCTCCTGATGCAGCCAGGATCCCATTGGCCTTCTTGGCCACGAGGGCACATTGCTGCCTCATGGTTAACCTGTTGTCAGCCAGGACTCCCAAATCCCTCTCCGCGGAGCTGCTTTCCAGCAGCCCTCATCTGTACTGGTGTCTGGGGTTATTCCTCCCTAAACACAGTCTGTCAAACTGCCCCAACTGCCCTTTCCAGGACAGTCCCATCTGGGGACAGTTGTTTCACCATGACTTAACTTGCAACTTTAGTTGCTTTTTTTTTTTTTTTTTTTTTTTTAACAGACCTGACAAAAGAGTCGTATTTTAGAGTGAAAAACACAGCATTTGTGGTCTGAGTGAACAAAGCTTTCACATACTAAAGAGCGAGTTGAAACACTCCCACACAAACTTAGTGCCCCAGCTCCACTCATGTTGGTGTTCAATTACCTGAAGGCCCTTTAGGCCACTCTTGGTGCTTTGGCAGTCCTTACTGCATCTGAGCACGCTAAAAACACTTGAAGGGCTTTATAAGCCTCAGAGTCAAGTTTTGTTTAGCCCAGAAACTAGAACAAAAAACATTTTCAGTGAGAGAAAACTGGCAGAGCAGAAAGAGGTAGTTTTCTTGCATCTCTCTTCCTTCTCAGTGTGTGCAGGCAGGACCTTACCTTTCCTTGGACTTTGTTCTTAGTCCAGCAACTCAGTGTCTTTCTTGATTGCAAACTGTCCCTGTGCTTTCCCTTCGGCAGCAAGGGACTTGTCATTCCTTCGTGCCCAAGGATGACCGTGTGGCTGCACCACGCTCTTCCCAGCAAGTTCCTGCTGTCTGGTGAAGCCTCCTCTCTTGCTGTCCCTTTGCCCTCCCTTCACACTCGAAGCTCTTCTGACTGAGCATGTTCACAGGCTCCAGGAAAAGCTTGGTCCTTACCTTCCTGGCACAAAAGCCAGAAAGATAAGCTCTTTTCTTTCCACTCCCTTTTAAAGGACTCAGCATTGTACCGTAGTCCACCCAAATAAACCAGTCACTGCCCACCAATGGTATCATTAACTGGCATTAAAAAAGTTCACAAAATGTATTTTCAATCATTTTAAACTTCTTAATACTGCTAGGGGAAGGTTTAGTGTCCTTAGTATGAGTAAGCAAGACAAGAGTGTTCAGAAATGGATTCTAGGCAATGTGGAGCACTCTTCAACTATGGAAGTTGGTTTCTTCAAAGGAGACTTTCAAAATTAGAAACTTTCCTCCTCAGATAAATCCTTCTGTCTTCCAAAGTGATAATTATTTCTTTTTCTGTCCTATTGGGTTAACACATTATCATTCCTTCCCTCCCTGTTTTCTCTCTCAAGTCATTAACACATTAATTCCCATTGTTTCCATTATGTACTTTGCTTGAGGTCTGCAACTTCTTTCCTCCTACAGAAGAACATGTGGGCTGCAAGAATTATCTCTCTTCCTCCATGTGTCATCTGTCGATCTAATAAAAGAAAGATCCCCTGTTCTAATAAAATATTTAATCTCTGGTCTAATAAAAGATACCACCTCTTCCTCCTAAGCTGCCTTGATAGTTAAAGTGGTTGTGCAGGCTGTCTGAAATGGGCAGGGATGTGCAACAGGAACCACCGTGCCACAAAAATCCACATACAGCTGCTTATCACTAGAATCAAAATCTATGGTGCCCCAGTTTGCCAGGCAAACAAGAGTAAAAAGGGATTTTAAATGTTTCTCATCAGTTTTTTTATTTAAGATAACAAAGCTTTGGCTAATCCCTGGGATTGTTTCTCCCTCTTTTGAGAAACTGCAGGTCTCCCTTCAGTGTTGTTCTCAGCATTGAGGCATGGTGCCTCACGCCAGGATTCCCCTATCCAGGTCGCCAGGATTCCCCTATCCAGCTCTCAACCTTGTTTTCTATGTGTGGTCATATGAGGGGGCTGTGACCCCAGGTGCAACTGGCCAGAAGACCACAGATAAGGCACTTAAGTCCCTGAAATAGACAGAGGACCTAGCACAGAGCTGTACCTTTTCCATTCCTTTCCTAGCAATTCCAGCGTTTTGTTGCCTTTTCACAGAAACTGAATACTAGGCTGACACTTTGAAAGGACGCNTTGTTCTCAAAATTGAGGCCTGGTGCCTCACGCCAGGATTCCCCTATGCAGGTTGCCAGGATTCCCCTGTCCAGGTCGCCAGGATTCCCCTTTCCAGCTCTCAACCTTGTTCTCTATGTGTGGTCATATGAGGGGGCTGTGACCCCAGGTGCAACTGGCCAGAAGACCACAGATAAGGCACTTAAGTCCCTGAAATAGACAGAGGACCTAGCACAGAGCTGTACCTTTTCCATTCCTTTCCTAGCAATTCCAGCGTTTTGTTGCCTTTTCACAGAAACTGAATACTAGGCTGACACTTTGAAAGGACTCCAAGATCCAAGGGCTAATAGCTGAGGTAGAGTCCTCATTTTGATGTGTATACATCTGAATCTCTCTAGGCTTTTGAAGTAAAATATTTATTACTGATTTACCTGGCCTTTGTTCAAGTTCTTCCCAAGCCTATGCTACTTCTTCAGAATGAATGTTAGCGCCCATAAGGAAAGGCTCCAAGTTGGGACTTGACTTAAACTGATGTAAATTGCCAATTGCTAGTTGCTTCCCCACCTGTTTTCCTTACACCTGGAGCATTTATCAGGCTCAGGAACACACTGGAAGACTTTTTGCATCTGTTATGTTTGGAGAAGCCAAACATTATTTTGCATGGAGAGTTGCCATTACCAGTTTGATCCTCAAACCATTTTTTGTCTGCTGCATTTTAATTTAACAGTTGATTGTTATCAGAGAAGCTATTTATTTGCATTTCCCTGTTTGGACACAGATTTCTTTTTTCTGAAAGGTATGTTATTACTTTGAATGTCCACCATGCTGTTTAACTGCCCTGACTTGTTCTGGCGGCCTGTTCTTATTTTAATTGTGTTTAACTTAATTCAATATTGTTTAATTTGAATCATTTTAAATAGATTTCAGTAGATTAGAAGGCATTCAAATCAATATTAAGGCATAGAATTTGGTTGACTGCATGTCAGTGTTTACATGTGAGCTCTATGTCTAAGCTTTGCATATGATCCATGGACACAAACTCAGTAACATCAGAGACATCTAAGGACATTTCAGCTGACCTTCATAAAGGTAACATAGGTAATAAGTGGTCAAATTAACCAGATTTTAGGCTTCCCTGACTGCATAGACTAAGTCTCCATTGACTAGAATGGCAGTTTAGACATCTTGCTTACAGTTGCCTAAAATAAATGAAGTATCCCAATCTTTAACTGAATGTGACCGTTATTAGATAATTATATTCTATTGCAGATTGCTATTACCTAATATTAAAAAATTACTCTATATTAATTAATTAATTTTAATTTTAAATTAAAAAATCTGAATCAAAACTAAAATGGCACAAACACACTGACTTTTATCCAGCCAGATGCTCAGGACATGTTGTTCACCATGAAGCAACCACCTGAGCAAGCTAGCTATTATTACAGCAATATTTATTTCTTGTTACCCAGGGAGTTTAAACAGTCATTCTTTCTTTAATAAATTGCAGTTGAAAGATACAGTAAAAATTCAATTGATGTCAAGGGAAATCTTTTCCTTGGCTTTAAAAGACTTTGGATGAAGCAGACTTTATAGTACAGACACCAACAATAGGAGAAATGATTAAAATAGATGAGATCAGCAGTGTAAGCAAGGAGGAGTCAGGGCTTTCCAGTACTCCCATTAGGTCAACAAAAAACTTATCTTCAAAACTTACCTATCAGTCAGTGATATGACATGAAATAGAAAAGGAAATTCCTTGATATGTCTACCGACTTCATGTAAGTCACAAACCTTTTCATTTTTACAGTAATTTTACCAAAAGACTGCAGTGTGCATACAAATCTAAGTACCAGGCTTTCAATTTCCAAAGGTTTTGTCTCTGATTAAAAATCAACTTCACTACGAGAAAGGTACTAAATATCCCTATTTCCTAATTCTAAATCTCTCATCCAACAGATATTGCTCATCTGTTTGTCCATTTAAAGTATCCACAAATATCAATGATATTTTTATAACACAGGAATTTGGAAGTGAATTCTTATTGCTGAAAGTTTTGAGAGAGATCTAGGATGTTAGAGATAAGCAAGGGAAAACAGGACAAAGGTTTATGGTACCAGAAACATTCCTTAGCATAACAAGCTCAATCGATCCTGCTCAGTTTGTTAAGTATTAAAATTAGTCTGTAAACACCTATTCAAGAAAGAGATTTATGGTATTGGCAGACCATTTGAACTAGAGAGGAAAAAAAAAGGGCATAAGAACACTCAGTTATGGGAAGTGTTAGTTACAAAAATGCAGACTGAAATAGATGGGGCTGTATGTTTTTAGTGTGAGTGCTTTACTGTGGCAGCCAAGGGATACTGTAGATCGCCAATCACTTGGTTCTTTAAATCCAGGTGGGCTTTTATTTTTTGGAACTGTAGTGAATTTCAGAGATAAAATACTGGACTCAGAGAAGGAATCTCTTATTTTACAAGAGGTCAGGCAGGCACCTGTAATTCTGCCTTTTGATCCATAATAAGTCTACAGATTTTGCTCTGATTCATATTCATCTTTGTGCACTTATGAACCTTCAGTACAGGTAGCAGAAAGGAACAGGATATCTTGCCTGACCCCTTAGCATTACTGAAGTCCTGTTGAGGCTCTTGTCAAATGCATCAGCATTAAAGTAATGTAAAATCCTTGTCTGTTTCAGTATGGACCCATATTCACAATATTTGCTCTGGGAAAACGTTTCACTTTTGTGGCTGATGAAGAAGGGGTTGAAGCATTTTTTACGTCTAAAGACTTAAATTTTGAGCAGGCAGTTCAACAAGCTGTCCAGAATGCAGGTAAATGGGATCTCCTTTTTTTTTTTTTTTTTTTTTTTAACAAAAATCGATTCTGTTTACCCAGAAACATTAAAAGCTTCATCCAAAGCCCTTTGGTTTTTTGATCATTAAATGACCATACTGCAGAATCAAGGGGAAATGCAATTCATCATGCTCCTCTCTGTGATACAGGCTTTAAAGTTTTTGAATTAGAAACTTCTACTGCTTCTGTCATCAAGCAACCCCCGTTAGAGATCGGTGCTTTTTATGCACCTAGACACTCTGCCTATTTGTACGAGGTCTGGAACAATAATATGTTATCCTGTCACTTGATTTGAATGATAACTAGCAGTAATAATTAGTAAATTAATCAGTTGTTAGAGCCTGATATGGTACCTCCCATGCCCAATGATACATCATTAGCAAAGGTCCTATGTCATATACAGATGCACTGACAAGAATTACTCGAAACAGCTTGACAGCTCTGGGCTGTGAAATGAAAGATAAGTTTCAGAGAGATTAAATAGCAGTATCACAGAATCGCTGAGATTGGAGATCATCTGCTGCAAACCCTCTGCCCAAAGCAGGGTCAACTGCAGAAGATTGCTGAAGACCAAAGCTTTTTTTGTTTATTTTCTTTTATATTTTTCATTCTGATTTCAGTTCTTTCTGTAGAATGCCTGAGCATTTCTGCACATCCGTAAGGAAGTCTCTTGACTGTTGATTCCTGCACTGATGTTTTGTGAGGCAGGAAGATGATACACGGACTGTTGTCAGAAGTAAAAGGCACCAGAATCTCTGCAGGGTCAGATGGCAAGTTGGTGGGAATTTCACTCTAGGAATACGAGGCTTAAGGCATTTAAATCAAAATAACAATTATACGTAAAATATTTTCACTGTATCATTCTTTGAAAATCTACCTTGACCACTTTGCAAAACATATTTCTGTTTCCTTTTTGTTTAAAGTTTCTGTTCCTGCAGAAGCCTTTTATCAGAACCACGGTAACCTGTACACCATGATGAAGGGAAAAATGGGTCCTTCTAACCTGCACCTGTTCACAGACACGCTGTGTGAAGAACTACATGAGCACATGGGACACCTGGGCACCCAGGGAACAGGTGATCTCAATGACCTGGTAAGGTGAGGGAATTTTGCAACACATCTTATACACAGGTATACTGTATGGGAGCAGAAACATGAGCATAAACCTGTGCCCCAGGAGCTCAGGCCCTCAGGTGTTAGAAGAAGTGTGTCGAGATACAGTTATAAAGCATGAGGTGGTTTACAGAGTGGACAGGGTTTCATTTAAAGATCTTTCTCCCAGGCAGGAGAAACACCTGAGTTGGGTGTTTGGAAGAAAAGGAAAGAAAAACTTCCAGCAAATACTATTTTGAAAAAGGTTGGGTGAAAGCTTAAGTGTTTATAAAGAACTTCTGAACAGACAAAATGTTTGGCCTTCAAAAGGATGAAAAATTCTAGTAACATCCAGGGGGATGATATACACTATTACTAGCCCTGTTAAATAAGACCTTTGCACCTGATTTCTTCCTTCCTGTACTTTATCATTATTGTTAAAAAATCCCCTAAATGACAACTTCATGAGAACTTTTATCCTCCTCTCCTTTCTGATCACTACGGATAACACCTGTCTTGCCTCTCCATCAGGACTATGACTTAAACATCGCCTTTGGCTTGGCCTTATCTCTAAGATCTCTTATCCAGGTTGTCTTTTGCTGACTTTTTCTGCTTAATACATTTACGATAAAGCTTTTCACCGCAACTGAAACACTCGCTGGGCACTTACTATCTCAATGATTGTAGTGTGAATTGACCGGGGTAAAAGGCAGGGTGTTTCATACCCCGCCTCTCTTCACTTTTTCATTCAGGATCTTTCTGCAAATTCTACTCCCCTGTGGGGCCTTGTGAGAAAAATGGACAGTCATCCAACTGGCAGCATGTGACACCACTAACTACTGTGCTAATATTGTCTTGCATTTTCTTGTTATCGTCCCATTCGAATCCATCTGTGGTCAAGTTTTTGATGTCAGGGACAGGCCTCTTGCTCTGTGCTATACTGGTACCAGTGTGGACCATGGGCTAAGACAGAGAGACAGGGTTATGCAAGCAGCACACAGGGCATTACTCCATACTGCATTCCTGATGCAGCCATGGGAAGCAGGGAATTCTTCCCATTGGCATGGCTGTCACGCCCTCTGGCAGTCTTAGAAATGAAGCTTATAGATATAAATCGGATGTTACTTGTCTAAAATTTGAAACATCACTCATAGCCAAGTTTATAAACTTCAAGATCTGCAAGAATTATCCACAGTAAATCTGTGTTTTGAGTTTGATCTGTTCTTAGCGTTTTTCCAAACAAGGATGAATAAGAGCGGAAATACCATGCCCTGAATGATTTAGCTGCCTTGAAGTTGAATCCATAAGGCCAGCAGGTGGCTCCATTTTCCTTAGGATCTTTCAAGAACATAAAACAATTATTGCCTGTAGCTGCAACCCATAAAGGTTTATTGGAGCTAATATGTGCGCATGGGGTGCCCTGGGAAAGGAGCTGGAAGTTTGGGGCATAACAGATGAGCCGATAGGGTAGGAGTGAGGCAAAAAGAAAGCAACAAAAACAGCATCTTTCCTTCCAGTAACCAGAGAAAGGATTTCTGTGGGTTCTTGATTGCTTCCGCCCCCATGGGCTAACCTGAAATTAGAGAGATGGTTAGTGAGGAGAAGGGGGGCTCAGTGTGCAAAGCTGACCAAGGATACCTCAGCGCTCTGCCACCTTTCATGTAAGCAAATGTTAACAGATGAGATTCAGCTGCGGGCAGAGGATTAGCCTGAGGTCTGTGTATCACCCAGCCTCTGCTATGAGTGAGGTATGAGCCTTGTGCTAGCCCTTCCAGACAGCAATGGAGCATGTGTCCCACCAGCATCTTATGTCGGCGACTCACCATGCTGTGTCCTGCCTTAAAACTGCTTCAAGAACTTCCCCATGGGCTGACACTCACGGTGTGCTGTGCTTGCAGGCATGTCATGTACCCAGCAGTGGTGAATACTTTGTTTGGAAAAGGCATCTGTCCGACAAGCCAGAGCGAAATCAAGGAGTTTGAAGAGCATTTTCAGAAGTATGATGAGGACTTTGAATATGCTTCTCAAATGCCTGAGTGTTTCCTGAGGTAAGGAGCAGACACAGTGCACATGGTACCGCTGGGTTCAGTTTGCTCGCTGTGGTACCAGTCACGAGCAACCTTGCATTGGAGGGTGATGTCCTGCACCATCACAGAGCTGGCCGTGACTGCAGAAACACCAGCCAAACACCACAGACCTTGCAGAACCTGTCACTGTGAAAGGCCATGACAGCGCCTTGGACCTCGTGCTCTTTGCCCATCACCTAAAAATTGCCTTCAGAGAGAACTGAGAATGCTTTAAAAATTAGACCTTTGTACTCTTAGTGAGGGATCGTTCCTGAAAAAGATGGCCTAAGCAAACCGGCCAAAGTCACACCGAAAATCTGTTCTGGAAATGATACCAGATACCAGAAATGATGCCAGAAAATCTGGTAGTCTCAAGTCACAGGTCCTGTCTAAAAGATGAGACTTAGTCAATGTGGACATCTCAGCCCCTGAGAAACTAGTATTTTTCATGTGAACCAACGCTGTTGTCAGTCACACTGACACCTGACTGTTGCCCAGGGGCTTTTGCAAAGAAAGCGAGGAGTTGTTCTCATGGAAAAGGAAAGGTTGCTTTAGCCTGCCTTGGTTAAGTGCTTCTTGTTTGTTGCTTTTCTTTACAGAAACTGGTCTAAATCCAAAAAATGGCTTCTAAAATTATTTGAGAAAGTGGTGTTGGATGCTGAAAAGACCAACCCTTCAGAGACCACATCCAAGGTAAACATCCGAGGCTGTAAAGTAAATGACTTTGCTGTGTATTCTGGCAGACAGAATGAAGGGCAGGAATTATTTCTGGAAGAAACAGGCCCTATGTGTCTGCTTTTAGAGCTATACCTTAATTATCCAGTACTGCTGTCATGTTAGGTGACTCTAGATGTTTTTAGCCCCACTCCTCAATGTAATTTGTTGCTTCCAGTTCTGAGAATTAACATCCTCCTCTGGGGAATTTTAAGCCAAGGGATTGGTGCTGTGACTCATTGCCAACCTCTGGTATCATAATCATAGCGAGCAGTTGCAAGAGTGAAGGGAAAGGCCTCTTCAGCTGCTTTTCCAAAGGGACTGGAGAGGGGCTGTTAAATTCAAAATCTTGTGTGTAGTATCTTTAAGACCTGATGTGCAGTGAGTAGATCCTGCAATGGCCAGGCTATGAGAAAACAGCAGATTGCTGGCTTGGAAGCCAAGTAGCCTAAATATTGATTGTGTCAAAACTCTGATAAGTTGTTCTCTTGGTTATTCTTCTTAGCTATGGCAGCAGTTCTGTCAAGGCAGCTGACAAATATTAGGGCATACTGGTGTGGGAATTTTGATCTACCAAATGATTAAAGAGTAGATTATTAAACAACCCAAATTTTATTTAAACTTTATTATTTATTTATTTTAAAAGTTTTACATACCACAATATCCTTTATAAAATCAACCTGAGGAATATTTAGCCTGAAGAATGGGAAGAAACAGAAGGCTGGGGAGAGGATCGTGGGAGGTTAGAAGGTGCAGGAGACACATGCTCAGTGTCTTTCATTGTGGGGGACTTGGATAAAGTAACAATCACTTTTTATTCAAGGTCAGACTTTCTCCTTTGAAAATTAGAGAGGTCTTTCCCGGATACATGGTCAGCTTTTACTTAAGTAAATAATATAAACAGAAGCTGTTACACAGTTGCTACGATTTCAAAGATATCAAGCGAATGAATCACTAACACCTGAAACTGAAGAGTTTGCTGATATGTGAGACCACCCCATCTTAACAATCACATTTTTGCAGGCATATACAGAACATTTTATTCGTTTCCATCCATACAATATTTTCAATCTAGCTTTCAGGTTATTCAAAGTAACAAAGCAAGAATTTCTAAAAAAACAAGTTTTGTTTTTGTTTTTATGTTTTTCTGCATACAATTGCAATTAACAATGAGGAGTGAGGTCCACTAAGAACCTTAAGAAAATGGAAGATAGCTCAAGTATCAGTAGGGATTTACATGATGCGCTGAGTACTCTTGGCCTTCTGCCTATGAGTGAGTCCCATTTTCTCTGAACAGCCTTGTTATGTCTCTACTTTTTGACCCCAAACAGCCGATAACTAACATTATTTCTCTTTGATAAACTACTGTTATATCCTTGCATTTTGGTAAGCCCTACTCTACACTATATTTTAATATATTTTTAGAAGTTCACATTATTTTTTCAATTCTATCAGACACTACTGCAACATCTCCTGGATAATTTACAGGGAAGACATCTGGCTCCCAATTATGGTCTGTTAATGCTGTGGGCTTCCCAAGCAAATGCTGTTCCTGTAAGTACGTCAGCTGTAGAAACAAATATTTCTTGTTCAAAAGCCTGTATTTGGGAAGCAAAGACTTTGAACCAGAGGTCATACACACTGCATATATACCAAAGACAGGATTATCACACCCACATAGATCACTACAAATAGACCCAGGTTGTAATGTCACAGAAACAATTGCAAGAACTTTTCTTCTATTTTTCCTAAGTTGTACTGTTCCCCATCATAACAACATCTCAGGAACATATCTTCCATACATATGAATATATGAAATAATTTATTTCATATATTAAGATCAGAGTACTAAGCTGTGAAAAGCATTTAGCTATTGTTCTGAGGCACTGTCTCTCTTTTATAGTAGAGAATCTATTCTGAATTTTCTGACATTCCCAATTATAAAAATATCAAAATCATAATACAGGGTAACCTCCTCTGTGTAAGTCTACTGAGAATGAAGAACTCTCTATTCCATGAGTGAATTTGACTGTTTCACTTTAAGTACTTTACTGTACAAATACCTGCTGCTTCAGAGGAGGAAAGGCAACAGCTTGTTTCTGTTGGCACTTGACTTTTGACAGCCTTATAAATGGATTTGATGGATTAAAGATACAGAGATATGTATGCTAACAATCCCAAAATATCTAAATGAATTAGGTTAACCTAATGCATGTATAAGAATGTATAAGAATTTCTCATGATAATGAATCATAGCAGGAAAAACATCTTTTGTTTACCATGGCACTAAGCTCATTGCAGCATACTTGTATCTTTTAGAAATGTGATTAAAAAAATGATAATGAGTTATTTCATAGGTACTGCCAATACATGTATCTTTATTTTTTGTAAATTGGATATTGCTACAGTTTACTCTGAAATAATTTCATTGGGGTGTCTGTGGATTTACTTGTTGGTATAAGTGAGAGGCATAGCCTGCTGTGTGTTATCAGGATAACTGACATTCCTTCCATAACGCTATCATTACTTACTTCTGTAATATTCAGCTGTAAATAGACATACAGATATTTCGTTGTTTCTCAGAATAGTCACAAGCCACTGTTCTGGTGACTGGAATTGTGAAAAGAGACCTTTCACCTTCCAAAGGGGATTTTCACAAGTTAAACCCTTTCATCTGAAACAATGCAGTTACCCTTCCTCAACCCGTCAGTGAAGACACACTGTTCAACTGCTGTGCAAGAAAAATAAGCTACCAGATTTGTTTTACAGAAGTAGATTTGCATCAGCGTGGGACTATTTGTGTAATAACAGTAGGAGTTCTCATCCCTTATCCACACAGACGGCCCATGACCAGATCTGTGTGCAGACTAGGTCTCTTGCTAGCTGGCAAGAAATACTCCTGGCAGTGCTAGGAGTCCTTCTGATTTCATCCTGCTTAAGAGGATTTTCTCTTTTCCTAAATTTCTTGATTTTCAACTTCATTGCATAATCAGATAGCAAATTATTTCTAAAGGGGATATACTACCCTTTGTTTTGCTGTTAATTAAAACTTTTCTAGCCCATTTCAGTATGAGTCCTAGGAACAGTGCTCTGCAAATTAGTTAACCTCATTTCATTTTAACCTCATATTAGTAGGAATTCGGTACTTACTTTTTTTTCCCATTCAGGCTGCTAAATCTAATCACATACAATGACTCTAATTTAGGAATCAATTTTAACATCTAGTTGTTTGAAATTAGAGAGAGGCTTTCGTGTTTCAAAGCTCAAAGCAGAAGTTGTGTAAGGTTCACTGAAGAGGAATTTGTAAGTACACAGCAGATGACCAGACCTAATCTCCCAGGAGCGGAGCCTTGTTATTGCCTGCTCTTGTTATTGAGTGGTTACTTGCCTAATATTGCTATTGAATTCAGCTGCTGTGCAGGAGGAGAGCTCCACATCCAGCCTTTGTCACTGTAGTCTTCTCTCCTGGGGCATTTGAGTAGACAAACAGACAAAAAGGACAGATGTTCTCAGTAAATTTACACCCCAACAACTGAGGGTAACTGAGAGCAGTACACATTTTGTACCAGGGGCAGTTGTTAATATGTGAAAGATGGGATTTCTTTGCCTGTAAGTTTTATGTTCTTTTTCTTCATTTAAAACATAGGTCAGATTTGCATGCCATGTTATCATCCTCTGTCTTGGCCTGATTAAAAGAGGAAGTGGGATAAAAATGAGATGCATAATCCACAGTCTTTCTTTCTAAATTCCTTTATATAATATTACAGTTCTAGCAAATCAGTAGAGGTCATCTGTTCTACAGTATTATCCTGCATGTGGATGTGCCCAGGAAATACAGTTCTCTGTGTATCTCAACACCAGACACATACAAATAAGTGCCAGTGTTTTCACCTGCCTCAGTGACTGGCTACAGACATACTTACAAGCTGTAATTCAGTTCTGCCTTCCTGAGTTAAAGTACTTTCATCTCTGTTTAGATTGCATTTTGGAGCCTTGCTTTCATACTGTCCTATCCATCCATTTACAAGAAAATCATGGAAGACCTGGCTTCTGTTTTTGGCAAAGCAGGTAATAAACCAGCTCTTTTGGAACCTAGAAATGTTTTCCTCCCTATTGGCCCAGCATATGGCACACTTGGTCCTTGGCTGGGAATTTTGAATGTTGCTGTTAAGGGAACTACTGATAACAACGGGTCAAACTGTGAGTTCTTTACTCATCATATGCTAATGACTTATTTCTATGCATAATCACCTTTGATATTAGCAAAAGAAGGTAGAGGGGGAAAAAGGATGCATTTTTCAGCTCATTCCACATCTACCACTTGGAGCTAGTTTTGTGTTAGCCAGTTTCCTGCTTCTTTTCACATATCTCTGATGGAGTCAGAGGAGAATTGCTAGCTCAGCTCCATTTCATGGCATGTAAACTCACTATGAAAACTCAAATGTGGTGAGTTGTAATTCACCAGAATTACAACTATTCTATTGAAAAAAACAGACCAGGAACTGTTGTCTTTCATCTGTGGTCAGCCGGTCCAGCATGATTCACTGCGGCATGTCTAGTATTTCTTTCCCTCAAAACACAGTCACCTATTGGAGCAGTCATCCACTTGCAGTTGCCTGAACCATGTTTAGACTTTTGTGGAAGACTCTTAATTGACATGGATCAAAGCCATGTCAGGAAAAATGCCATTAATTAAACAGTATGGATAATCAAATCATGAATCAATGTTTGATCTTAACCCCTGGCTCTCTTTTATTTACTAGCGTTAGTGTAGCCCAAGAGCTTCACCGTGACTCCTCGTCTTGGTGCCTGCGGTCCCTGAGATAGTGTTCTACCCAAGTACTAAAAAAATCCAGAGATGCATAACGTCCAAGATGAGCTCTGTTTGACCTGGTCTGGCCAAGGTCATACCTAGAGCTTAATTATTGTCAAAGATATTCCTTATCCAAAATGGACTTAAACTGTACAAATTTTGATCTATGTATTTACTTAGAAATAGAAAATCTCTGGATGAAGACAAGGTCCTAAGTCTTGTGGTATTCTGACAGAAACTCTAAAACAAGATATGTCAATGTAAATCAAAGTAAGTATGAAATCTAATTTTTACACAGAACCTTCTTCCTCCATCTACAACAGGTAAAGATAAAATAGAAGTCTCTGGAGATGACCTTAAGAAGCTCCCTTTTATTAAGTGGTGCGTTTTGGAAGCCATTCGGCTGAGGTCACCAGGAGCAATCACCAAGAAAGTAGTAAATCCAATAAGAATTCAGGTGAGGTGCTTTTGTTTGCTTGCTTTCCAAAAGAATATTATATGATTCTTCTGGAAAGAGCCCTCTTAGTACTTCTAGATAAATTAAGCTAGCAGAGAGACTCAGGACCTTCTCCTGTTGAAAGAGAAGAACTAAGGAGGGAATGTTTTGTGAGTTCATCAGAAGTTTTCTACTTGGACTTAAAGCTGTTTCTCCTTTTCAGAATTTCAACATCCCTGCAGGTGACATGCTGATGTTGTCTCCATATTGGTTGCACAGGAATCCAAAATATTTTCCTGACCCAGAAATGTTCAAACCTGTGAGTAGTGCATTTTTTTCTTCTCTGTGTTGTTATTTTTCTATCTTTTCTATTTTTCACATATTTCGCACCTAAAGCATACAGTCAAGTTTGCTTAAAGTTGGGTATTTACCATCCTCTGAAGGAATGTGACCTCATATACAGAGAAAATGATGGAAAAAAAGAGTAAGCAAGACTAAAGTTATTATATATTTTGGATTTTATATATATATAAATATCTACACACACACACATATATATATGAATAAAGTGATAAAATTCTGATCTTGATTCAAAGCCCATCAAGGAAAGACTCCATTGACTTCACTGTTGAACCAAGCTCCAAGTGCTTTCCTCTACCTGACATTTGTTTGTATATCTCTCTCCATGTATTTACCCACGTTCATTGGTCCTTCCAGTCAGATGGTTTCTGGTAGGTATTAGCTCTGCTAATTCAGTAGCTCATCTAGAGTTTCTTCCTTATTATTCCACTCCAGGTGGCTGTGTGGGCAGGCTTGTAACTGCTCTTTTTAGCACTATCCGTTTGTCTTTTTTTAGAAATATATGAAGGAGTAATGAAAACAAAACTTCCCTTCTAGCATACTCCTCACCAGTTTGAGATCCCTTACTTTTGTGTTACCGTGATAACTTTATTTGAATAAAAAAATTAAAGCTAGATTGTTGTTTAGAAACTCATCCTTTTTCCAGCAGAATAGGGCAGTCCTCCCTGGATATTGCCATTCTGAACTGTATTGCTTTGTTGTGTTACCTCTGTCTGAGATACTTGTCTTGCTTTTACTAGATTTTGACATTAACAGGTTTCCTCTTCAGAGTGCTCTGAATGCTCATGACCAAAAAAGAATATATGTATATATATATATGTATAAAATTATGGCCTTTTTTAAGATGGGTTTGTCAGAGGGATTACTACAAAAAAGTTCACAGGGATGTAACTTGAAGGCCTTGGTTCAGTTGTCCTGAGTATGTGTAAAAGAGGGTGGTATAGTTGGTCATCCAGTGCTCAAGAGATTCACTTTTGTTGATATAAGCCCACCCACATTCTAGTCCATCCTGCCTTGCTCTGCTTCTTATTCCGTTTTTTTGTTGTTAAAGCAAGTGAGGATGAAATAAGAAGGCATCCTGGGTACAGGCAGGCTAATTTTAGTGGGGAATAGTGCATTTTCTCCCACAGTGGCTTGAGTGAAACTGTTTAAGAGTTCAGTGGCTTTTTTGTGCCCGTCCCGGCTTCTCACCATTTTAACTTCGCAGGTAACACACACCTCTCGAGCAGGCTAAATCCTTCTGTATTTGGGCGCATTCACTTTCTCTTTTCCCTGTCTTTCCTCATGTGACAACTGAAATATGTGCATTTGTCTGTGCACGGTGTCTTAGAAATGGTTTGTAGGAAGGACGTACAGCAGTTGTGTGTTGTGGCACTAGTTTGGGATTGAGAGAAGACACTGGTACTTTTGAATGTGCTTTTTGAACGTACTTATGTTTAAAAGTAAAAGGACCACTCTTTTACAGGTATTTCAACAACTGAAAATACAGGATTTAGGAGATGGGGGAGGGATAGCAAGAATGTCTACTTGTGGATGATTTTGAAAACCTCTCCAGAACTTTGAGGCACCCAAGTATCTTTAAAATGGAGACCTCATGTCATTCCCTGAGAGGGTGCTGATTTTTGAATCCAGATTCTAACCATAACAGATTGAGTAATAATAATAATAAAAAAAGGCATTAGTGTGACTTTGTATTGAGGATTAGCTGTCCAAGATCATTTTTAGCCTGGAGAAATAAAGTTAAGCTTTATTTATATAAGGCTGATTTGGAAAAAAAAAGTTTCTTCCCACAGGATCGTTGGAAAGAGGCAAATTTAGAGAAGAATGCTTTCTTGGACAGCTTTGTGGCATTCGGAGGAGGGAAGCATCAGTGTCCAGGAAGGTCAGTGAAACAGCTGGGGTTTATTTATTCCCAAACCCTGCAAAGAACAGCTCTCTTGAACTGGGCTCCTCTTACACTTAGAGATAAAGTGTTTTCATTGCTTTGCTCTCTGTTAGCTCCCTAATGTTCAGAATTAATCTGGGCCTTGCCTAAACTGATTTGAAAGTGGTTTCATTCCTGGAAAAGGCAGCTAAGCCACGATATACAAGCAGAATCTGAGACTAGTGTATCAAGAGAGATACACGGGGGCTTTTCTCCACAGGGAAGAAAATCAGCCTGGCTTTGCTGTTCCTGAGGCACCTTTTCAGTTACAAGCACACTAGTTTATACACACAAGTATTAGGTTGCCATAAAACAAACTGATCTAACGAACATTTCTTTGGTCTAAGAGTTTCTTCTCATCCTCCTTGATGCCAGTAACATCTCTGCCGATCATCAGAAGCCCTAACTTGTTCCTCTGTGTTTAATCTCTTCTTTTTTTGCATTAAGGGCCATACAATTGTATGAAGGCTTCAATCTCAGAACGTGCCTCTGGTCTTCTCCAGCAGTGCCAATCTTGATGCTTCTTGCAGTCTTCCTGTGTTTTCTCTGCTATCCCTCTTCCTGGAACAAGTTCCAGGGAGCCAGCTGCTCCTTCTCTGTGTTGAGACATTTCTACATTCAAACGTGATCTCTTCTAGGAACCAATAACCAAGAAATTTTAAGTTAGTTTAACTCAGGAGTCCCACCTGCAGTGAGGAATCCAGAGGGTGTCGCAGAGCATCTCTGTTCTTCTGCACCATGTAGCAGGCTATGAATGTTAGAAAGATTTTGTGAAGATACTAAAGACACAGGCTCCAGGAGTAAAACTGTGTTCACCGTTTAGGCTTGTCACTGGAAAGTGCTCACTCACTGCTCTGCCTCTATGACTTTTACCATATTTCTTTGCTAAATACAAGCACAGCTTCATTCCCAGAAATGGCAATAGTAGCATTCTCAGGAGACGTCTGCAGGTGCAGAACAAGCTGCAGAACAGTATTGCTGAACACTGTTTGTTTATATATGTTTGAGAAATATGTTTGACCTATTTTTTGGTTCAGGCTGTTCCTGAATTCAGCTACTAGCTGTAAAATAAGTTTATGAGCAAAAAGAAATTGATGAATGTTTCTACACAGGATCTTTCATTTGCTGAAAGACAAAAAGTCTTTTCAGACCCTTTTACCAGGCCCCATGGTAACATATGCCTTTGTGTTTCACCAATAATAATGCTAAAATGATTTTTCCAGGTGGCCCTGGAAAAAAAAGGAAATTAAATAAAAGATGTATCTAGACTGCAGGTTGCGGATTTCCTTTTCCTGAGCTAAACAAGATTTTTTTCAAGTTAAAGGTGATTTTTCATTAAATTTGATACTAGTGTACTGGCATTTTCTTCTCAAATTGAAAAAGTTCAGCATGAAATTAAATGCTAATTTAATTAAAGCTCGAAAATAACATACTTGTTAAACAGTCTACCAAACTGACATGAAAAGAGTTCCCACAAACCACCCCATCTTCTTCAATACCTAGGGAAAGGTTTGGTAACAAATCATGCCACAAGATGTTTGTCTAACCAGGTAACTGTCACCTGGATGACTGGAGTAACCTCACATACATCTCTCTGTCATCTATCATATGCTGCACATATAAATCCTTCAGCACAGCAGCTCTGATTTTATTCTCAGACTCCATTTAATTTGACTACTTTGATTTTATCCATTTACTGTAAGATCTCCATATTTGGGCTCCTAGACTGCATTATGGCACAAATACATAGTAATGCATTGTACACAATATTTTAGGGAGTATTTCCCTGTGAAGACCCTTTGTTGCTAAACAAAGCAGGAAGATACCAATGACTCAGAATTTTTAGGAGAATTTTGCTATAGAACTCAATCATGAATATGAGAAACCAGTAGGAACTAAGGAGTAATCAGCTGCAGGAAAGCTCATGGGAAGTCTGGGACTCAGCAATCCTGCTTTCCTCCTTTGGAGGAAGATGTGGCCTGCTGGCAAGCCAAGGATTATCCTTGTGTCTCAGCATCTCTGCAGAGTAGAATAACTACAGATTAACTGCAGATTAACCCAGTCACAGAAAGGTCATTCGGAGCTGGTTAGCCCACATCCAGCCTTGAAGGACGGCCCTCAAAGAGCAGGTCTTCACATTCACGGGTGACCTGGAGGCAATTTGATTGCCTCCACACACCTTCAACAGGCAGCTTGGTCCCATTCGTGTCACAGTTTCGTGCATCCAAGTTAATTCAGCCCCTCCACCACGAGGAGCCCTGGGCAGCGCTGTGCGGAGTGACAGGAGGGAGCCCATCCTTGCCTGGTGTTGCTGGCATTGAGCTGGGCCTGGGACCCCCCCGAGCTCATTTTGATCCAAGTGTCTCTGTGCTGCTGCAGGCTCAAGGTGACAAGATGCTCCCTATCTCGAGGTAACCGCAGTGTGAAATCACAGAGATGGTTGGGGTGTGCATCTGTGCCTGCTCTGCAGGAGCTACCCTTGCTCTCCTGGGGTTTATTAACTTCTCCTTCACACCTGCCAGGACAAATCCAGACTGACGCCTTGTGGAATCATGTGCTCTTCTCCGCAGTGAATTCCCCAGTTTGTGTTTTATCCAAGTTCTCCAGGATCTCTCGCATAATGGAAAATAAACTATGTAGAAGAGCAAGGTACTGTTACAGTATTCAGGACGTGCGTCTAAATTCCACAAATGAGTAATCCTATAACTCGACGTAAGTGTGAGCTAGTGCCTGAATGCAGAAAGTTCTTACATGTCTCTAAAGTGAAAAACAAGGGTCTAGAGGACTTCACCTGTGGTCATCTGGGATCTTCTCCAGACTAAGGAAGAGCTTTCTGACTATGTTACAGAAATAAAAAATCATCCCCTTGGGTCTCATACTGCATTCTAATGCTGACACATTAAATAACAACTCCCACTGTCACAGCTACTCTGATGTCATCAGGCTCCCAGCTGTATTATATAACTTTATATAGCACAATTAGTCATATAGCTTTTTCTATATTTGACTTTCCTCTAACTCCTATGAAGTTATTTCAAGTCAGCAAGTGTTAGAGGAACATGAATGTGTACACCACGGAAGAAAAACATAATGAAAAGGATCTGTTTTAGGATAGGGTGTCAGAGAGATACAGTAGTTCTGAAGTTTCACCGGAAAGAAGGGGCAGCCCCTACATTCATGCTCTTCACTGACTAATGAAGCAGAACAAAACCAAACCTGATTTTCCTATTGGAAATGATCTTTTTGACAGAACTAAAGCATGGAATGTAAAATGTGCAAAAGAGATCCTGCTTCTTCCCTGCTAACAGCACATGTGATATGGGCATGCTGGACATCCACTGTTTTTCTCCCTTTTCTTGCAGGTGGTTTGCTGTCATGGAAATCCAGTTGTTTGTTGTGCTTTTCCTATACAAATATGAGTTTGTTCTTTTGGATTCAGTACCAAAGGAGGTAAATGATCTGTGTCTTTATTTAACATTCCACATCTTTTAATTCTTCATTCGTTATGCTCAGCTGAACAGCCATGCTCAACTCTGCTTACCTACAAGGAAGCAAAATGCTATCATTCGGAGTCTTGTAAAACACACAATGAATAATTCTGACATTATTTTCACTCAGAAAATCCAGCGGGGCTCCCATGATGCTAACTGGGCTGCTCTATGTATAAAAGAATGCGTCAAAGAGAGTATTTTGCCTCCTCATTGCCTAAATATTTTAAGAGGCTTTTCATTACTTTCTGCGACTCATAAAAGCAATGAATATGGAATTGGATCAATAATACCTTTAAGCTGACATGAAATTAGAGGCAGTGATCTCAGAACACTGCTACCAGTGCCCTTACCTGCATATTCAGTGGCAGAAGAGGAACAGATGGGATGAGACTGAAGGAGTAACTGTGGTACAGAGGGGTTTTACACATAAGAGGGTGACATGGTCCCCCGTGCACTTCCTCTCTGTGCAGTAATTTTGCACCATGTCCCTCCTGCTTTCCAGATAGCTGTGTTCCTCACAAACATGAGCTCTGCAAAATGCACACACCTACCTGTCACAACCTAGCATGCTCCACTAAGGAGAAGGAGGAGGTGTTTGGAGTGACATGGGCTCTGCAGAGTTGTTCTTTAAGTGGAAAATCGGGAGAACTGAATTACTGTGTTCTCCTGAAGGAACATGAGATGTTAATCTCAAGTAGTAGTAGGAAGTCCACCCAAAATGGGGATGAAAGTTACCTCTTCCTGACAATTTGCTGCCATGTCTGTTCTCACTGGAGCTAATGGTAAGGTGGGTCTGAATCCACAGAAAATTGTGTCAGTGAAGACCATTCCGAGTCAGTAGAACTTCATAAGGCCCCATATACCATCCTCTGTCAGAGGATGTGAAACAAAAAGCAGTCATAAAGGCCCTGTTCAGTGGCTTCAGTGGAGCCAAGAAATACTCTCAGGATTGGGTCTTCAGTCTCCTGGATTAAAGCTCTGAGAAACTGTATTTATAACACTATGAGTAAACTAAGAAGATAATTCTGTTAACTGACTGACATTAAATGTTTCTACTGCTCTTCTGCTTTTTGCAGAGTCCTTTACACTTAGTGGGGACCCAGCAACCCATGGCGCCGTTCCGGGTCCAGTATAAATACCGGGAGTGAAAGCTGACCAGCTTGGCCACTTGGCTTCCTTTGCTGGCCACCGTCCAACAAATTGGGCCATTGAGCTGCTTCTTTTTGGAATATCCTGCATGTCCAAATATATATTATCACATTTAAGAACTGTTAAGAAGTTAAGGAAAGTCTTAACTTCAAGCGCTGTGCTGTGGTATGCCATGCCAATGTGGGGAGCAGATCCGATGGGAAATTTCCCCTGGGCTTCATTTGCTCCACAGGATTCAGAATCAGTCCGTGGGTGAATATGCAGTGAAAAGTTGATCACAGGGTTTGGCTCCTGAAGAACAGTCACTGCAAGAAAAGCCATTGTCATTTGTCAAATTGTTTGTCGAAGTCCTGGAACATTTTTGCTTTTCTTCTAACCTAACCTCTAGAACAACTTGCACAGACCTAAAAATATTTAATCCTATAAAGGATGTCTAGTATAAGTTGTTCCAGGGAGCTGTCAGATAAATTCAGATATCAACACTTTAACTGCTGTCAGATTTCATATTCCATAGGAGCTGTTATATATTTTTAGTCTTTTAAGTAAAGATTACTCATCATTTTAGAAGTATTTTCAAAAACAACACATACGGACTTTTAACAACACTAAGAACAGAGTAACATTCATAATAACATATCAATTTGTTTAATGCATAAATTGGTTGGCTTATATCAGTTGCATATATGTCAATTTTACAGATTTTAATGCTTTTTTTGTGGCTGGAAAAGGATTTGCCTAACTTCTAAATTAGCTCATGATGGTTAACTTGGCAAGACTTCCACTCCAAACTGCTGTTCAGGATCCCTTCGGTAACTGTAAACTCTTCCTTTTTTCCTTGTGTGGTCATTACCCAAAAGCATATATTTATATTTTAAATTTTTGAAATGTCCTCAATATTTGGTCAGATACCTTGTAAATCTATGTAGATAAAAATTTATTTTCCAGTAGGTATTTCTTGTTAATCTTATGTTTATTTAATTTGTTGCTTTTCCCCCCTCCAAAAAAATAAATGAAGTGGCAAGTTTGACCTTAAAGTAAAATATCCCTAAAAGGAAATTATAACCTAAAAGGCACCATCCGTTTGGTTAGAGTGAATAAAAAGCATTTGAAACCAACTATGAATATTTGCTAATGCACTTGGGTTCTGATCTGTCTTCAGAGCAGGCACGGTTCTGGTGTCCTTCTGCGTGTTGCTCACTGTCAAGCCCGATGTGACGATGTCTGGTGCCGATGGGAGCTACCGTATCCTGTAGGAATGACCCGTGGGCAAGCTGTGCTGAAAGGCTGGGCCCTGCACATGGGAAAGAGAGCACAGAGCAACAGTAGCAGCAGGGAGAGCCCAAAAAACATCCAGTGGGGCCCCTACCAAGGCTGGAGAACCCTGGGGAACCTTCTGTCCTGCTGCCTTGGGTGATGAGGTGTCTACAGGCAGAAAAATGAGGCTTTCTGTAGCCACCAGGGCACCAGAAACGCAGCTGAAGAAAAGAGCTTTTGGCTTTCTGTCTCTGTGGAGTCCCATCACTATGTGCGTTGCCTGTAACGTGTCAGCTCCATGCATTTCCCATGCCTTCCTAGGTGGAAAAAGTAAGTGAGGCGAATTAGTAACGTAATGTGGTTGTCAAGCGATAAAAGCTAAATGGGCTCTTCTGCCTGGAAGTGATTCAGAAGCTTCTGGGGAGGAGTTGAAAACGTTTTATCACTGCGATAGTGTTAAAGGGACCTTAAGGGTCATCACAATACCCTGCTCAGGATTAGAGTAACAGAGTCTAAATCATACTTCAAATATTTGCTCGATCTGTTCCTAAAACAGCTCTGCGGTGCTGATGCTGCACGGGTGATTTGTTCTTTAACCCAACTCTCCCTAAGATTAGAAAGCTCTTTATGTCCAGAATAAAATTCCCTTATTACCGCATATATTTGCTCCTCCTTATCCTCTGCTAAATGGACATTGGAAAGAGCTTATCTTTTTCTCCCTGGCAGCTTTTTTACACGCAGGGACCCGGTTGCTAATGGGGTGAAGAAATGTGCCACAAAGGCAGGCTGTGCACTTGCAACAAAGAATTTCTTCTTTGGGGTGAGCAGAGACTGGCCATTAGCTGAGCCCAAGAAAAGAAGCATCAGGGACATCTATGAATTTTGTTTGTCATTTCTTCTTCTATGTAGAAATGCTTTTGGGGGCCTTTTTGGGTTTTTTTTTTCTGAAGATACCAAGCACTTTCACTCCTGGGATCGGGGCATTATAGACTCGCACGCAGCCGGCCGCACTCACAGGAAAGATTGTGCTGACTTCAGTGAACCTCAGACCTGGCGCTTGC
The DNA here is from genome assembly GCA_013389825.1 of Crypturellus undulatus. Lineage (NCBI taxonomy): Eukaryota > Metazoa > Chordata > Aves > Tinamiformes > Tinamidae > Crypturellus > Crypturellus undulatus. The sequence continues at coordinate 65,225 of VWPW01030067.1, forward strand.
TCTGTGGCCGCGGGGACGAATCTCTTATGACAAATTCTTCTCCCAGTAATAGCGACAAATTCACCTGACTCTGGTAAATCTGCACCTCTATATTTGGAGACAGATGTTTTTAACATTTTAGTCATACTAATACCACAAGGGCATATGAAGCAGAAGGTTTTTAAACTCACAGAAAAAAATATATATATATTCAGTTTTACCTTCGTTATGAAATATGGATATTAAAGAGAATGTCTTGGAGCGGCCCATGAAACTATCTCAGAAAATGCACCTTGTCGGGCCTTGTTGTATAACCGAGAAGAGTTTCAGGAAAAAAAGTATCATGTTGGAGCAAAATATTTCTCATTTCTTTGAGGAAGTTATAAACGTTTTCATTGAGATCATGTATTTCCTGTGAAAAAACAGCATCTGACAGAAAACTCATCAAAACAAAGTTGGAATTGAGATCGTTGACCTACTGCAAGTGAATCTTCGCTGGTCCGTGTGGTGAAAAGATAACCTCCATATCAGCCACCAGCTCCCAGAATAATCTCAACTTCTTTCATGTCTTCCCTCTAATGACCCTCCCTGAAGGTCCCTCTCATCTGTGCTTAGAGGTCAAGTATTTCAAGCCGTTTCTTTCCTTACACTGGTGACAGGATTCTCTATCTTTTCTGTGCAGCTGATTGTCACAGAAACCAGAAGTTTGGGCTTAGCACATACATCTCTTGAAAAGAGATGTCTGAGGACTCAAAGATAGGGCTGCAGCCGTTGAGAGGTTAGCTAAAAATAATGACTTCCTTTAGAAAACAAGCGGATGAGTTTGAAGGCCCTCATACTGTGCTCTGCTTAGGGACTTGTGCCAAGCAAAACCTATCTTAAGCCTATGTTGTGCTTTAAGCAAACACTTCATTGATTTGCACAGTAAGAATGGATTTCAATTTAAGCAGAGCTTAAGTGCTTTGCTGAATCAGGGTGCAAACGCCTTGCTTGCTCACCAGTTGTTTGCAGTTAGTCTTGGCATCTGTGATGTGATTTTATGGCATACAAGGTTAGTGGAAATACTGAGGTGGCTCTGTTCATTTTAGGTGAAACTGGCAAACATGAAGCACTTTTAGGAAGGACATTTTTTAAACAGTTACATTTATAGCACAAAACAGGAGGCTTCATTGGCAGCAAGCATCTTTCCCAGTTACTTGGTACATTCTAAACGTGTGGCTCATCACGTGGCAGAAAATATTTCCTCTCCGCTGGTATGCAGTGGAAGGGGAATTAGACACAAGAAAGGCATTCAAAAGATAGCAAGCTTTTAATTGAAACAACCAAGGAGAAGCTTTCATCAAGTAGCCATTCTGGATGACATTGGACATGCAACTGATTGGCACAGCCTTATTTATTTATTTTTCGCTTTGATCATAAAATTACTAGGAAAGGCTTAATAGAGTTATAAATATCTTGTTTCCATGAGAGTCCTGGGAAGATAATTATAGCACTGAAGTCTTTACAAAGATAGAGCATTTACAAAATGATATTATCTGAGGACTCCAATGGATAAGGCAGGGAATTCTGTGTTCTATTCCCAGCTCTGCTATTGACTCACTGTGCACTTTGGGCAAATTGCTTCATCCCTTAGTGACTCAGTTTCCTCATCAATAAATTGGAGTAATAATGATAATTGCCAATGGCTGTGAAGTCTAGGAATTAAAAGTTCTAAGTACTACTCACATTCATCAAAACATTGAAAACTCTGCTTGGTAATGACAAATGTCTGTGAGACTTTGGGTAAACTATGCTATTTCCGGAATTGAAAATGTCATATTTTTGTTACTGACAAATTAGATTATTTGTAAACTTACAGTCAAAATACTAAGGAGAAATAAAAAGAGTCAATTAAGAGGTTCAAAAATACTAATGAAATGGCTGTATTCTAAAATCTTCAGGAATATTTTTATTTTAATTCAAAGGATGCATTAAAAAGAGCATTCCTTTAAGAAGAGGCTTGTTGTAGAGTAAAAAATACAGTTCTGGTTCATAAAATCAAACACCACATAGCAGCTTTATGTAGAAGGTAGCCTAGCAGCTACCTGTATCAACAACACCTACTCTCAACTTTCCAAACGAAGGCTCTGTCACGCTTTGTCACTTGTGTACTACTTCTACTGCACTAGAAGTTTGATGCATCGTTTTCCTCGAGTACTGAGCTGAGAAATTAAGTAAACATCAAAAGAGTTTAATATAGAAGTATTGTGCAAATATTACTGTTAAATCTTTGTGGCTTTGAAAAATACAAGGAAGGAAGGAGAGGTTACGGCAAATGAGCAAACAGAGCTCCAGTGGGATACTAGGTCTGAAAGGGATAACATGGTTTTTGGATAAGTAAAATTCTGTCCCCTCCCTTTGACAATATTGAAACAGCAGTGGCTGCAATTTCAGGGGCTGCTGATAAATTTGAGAGGGATCAGAGCTGAATCAGAAGGTTGATAAAAATGTTGCTAAATCACGTAAATAAAGTAGTAAAAACCCTCAAGGCAATCTGTTTAGCTTGAGAAAGGGAGTACTAAGAAGTGCCTTGAGCACAGGCTGTAGCTTCGCGAGCTGAGTAATGGATGGGTTCTCCAGCCTTGGGAACCTGCTATGTTTTTCTCCAATACACTTACGAGAGGTAACAAATTCCCATCTGAAATTGGGTAAAAATGCAGATCCTAAAAGGGAACTTTTTAACCAGCAAGTGCACTGAGGTTTCTGTACTGATAGTTCTGAAAACAACATTCCATGTTTTCCTAAAACTGAGGCTTTGGATGTGGGGTCTGTGCACTTCTGGGATGGGGAGAGGAGAAGGCAGCAATCACTGATTATTTATGAGGGGTCTGCAAAAGGCAAATCAGAAAAGTAGCCTTATACTCTGAAGACCTGAATTGCCTACACAGGGAATAATGATTTCCATAAAGGAACTTTTAGGGAGTCTACAAAGGCTGAAAACTTTTTTTTTTGAGAGAAAGAACATGATACTCGTCATCCAAGACAGGGTTTAGAGATACTTACTAAAGGACAAGTGGCACGATGTGGCATTTGCTTTTTCTTGGGTTCTTGGCTCAGTCACCAGTGATTTCTGTAACACCTGACCCAGAAGTGCCAAGCGAGGCTCCGGGGATGCAGCACTGCCCGTGTCCTCCTGCTCCAGGGTCTCGTGTCAGCACGGCGTCCTCAGGCAGAAGACAGGGCTGTTTCTTCCTTAGCTGAAGTTCCAGTTGTGATGAGACTCAGTTCTTTTTTAGCTAAACACAGAAGTTTCAAGGGGTTCGTAGTGTTGGCCTTTGCTGATACAGATCCACAGGCAATTTCAAGGCATTTTATCTTGTCGCAGTTCTGAAAACCATCATTATTCAGCAAAGCCTTAAGTATGCCCTTTCATTTAGATGATATCAAAAGAAAATCAAGTGGTTTCCAGAATTGTGGTATGGATACATGACTCCCCCCCTGCCCAGCGGTCGTTGCCAGGTTAAAAAGAACAGCTGAGCAGCACAGAATGAAAAGTAAAGTTCTGCTGTGTTCTACTTATTAAGTCATTTCAGCTCAAGATACTGCCTTTGACCTTCTTCCTCTGTCCAAATCTCAGTATTATCATTTACTATTTTAAGCTTTTTTATAGAACTGGAATAATATACAGATATGAAAGGATGATTATAGGGATGCTGTTAGGCATTACAGATGAGATTTGAAGTTCTCTTTTCTGCAAAAACAAACCAAAGAATGTTTTAATAGCTGCAAGCCTCACAACTGGCTTGTCATTAGCTGAAACGAAGCAGTCTCACCAAAAAGATGTTTTTTAAAACAGTAAGAACCCAATCAGTAGGAGATGGTCATACTCAGTCCTTCGGGTGTTATTTGACATAATTAGCCCTGCACTTTGGCTTGAATCTTTCTTACAGACTATACTTCCATTCAGATTCAGAAGTTTGGTAGATGTGCACAGCTTTGCACATTTAGACTTGTAGATTTGCAGGATAAATCGTAGGACAAATCGGGTAAGAACCTCTCTCCAAAACCCATATGCCAGTGCAAATCCTAGAGAAAGAACATAGCAAAAGCTGCAATCACAAAAGCATCTGCCCTGAGCCCCCACACCTGCCAGCACTGATCTGCACATGACAAAACACATTTATCCCTCCACACCAGCACTGGCATCTTTGTCCATGGGGCGAAGGCAGAGGGGCAGGGCTGGGGATGTCCTGCCTGCTGCATTTTGAGCATCTTAACAACCCAGAACAATGCTGAACTCACTGGGTATCTCGATGAACTAGTTGTCCAAATAAGGATGCATCCAGCACAAATTCCTGGAAAAAGGTTTATGGGATGAAGCTGCAAGTTCTGGCTTCTTCATAGAAATGGCATTAGAGCCAGGACAGGCTTCAGCCCTGGCCTCTATTTCTTCCCTGCTTTTCATTTTAACTCCCCTTCACTGTTCCTATCCTCCTTGGGAATTTTATCGGTGGTCTTATTTCCTCTTCCTAAATCGCATGTAAGCACATTAACTGTTTCTCTCAGGATTTTCTGATATCCAGGCTGCCAGTTATCTTTAAAGTGGGAGGGCAGCACTGAGAGAGAGCAGACTCACAGATCTGTGCCCCTGCAAGACATAACGCCTGCATGGAGCTCTCTGGCAGCTGGAAAAGAAGGTGCAGATGGGAGAAACTTCCATCTGGGAGATGAGGTGCGGGAAGAAGCTCTTCCAGCCTCGCTCTGCCACGCTGACCATGGCTGAAGCTCTGCCTCATCAGTCACGTACTGCCCGAGAACACGCGCACCTCACCTTGGACCTTTCCATTTGGCATCCGCGCATGGGGGCTCGCAGGATACAGGCACCAGCAGCACCTAGGGGACAACTGTGTCTCATTAATGTGACTCTAAAAAGATCAGTGTCAAAATAGGTAAAAATAATAATGCACAAGAGCATCCAGCAATGTAATATGCCTAAACAATCCTGTCTTATGAAATGCGTGTAGGTCTTCATTTCTACACTCAGNCTGGCAGCTGGAAAAGAAGGTGCAGATGGGAGAAACTTCCATCTGGGAGATGAGGTGCGGGAAGAAGCTCTTCCAGCATCACTCTGCCACGTTGACCATGGCCTCATGGAAGCTCTGCCTCATCAGTCACGTACTGCCCGAGAACACGCGCACCTCACCTTGGACCTTTCCATTTGGCATCCGCGCATGGGGGCTCGCAGGATACAGGCACCAGCAGCACCTAGGGGACAACTGTGTCTCATTAATGTGACTCTAAAAAGATCAGTGTCAAAATAGCTAAAAATAATAATGCACAAGAGCATCCAGCAATGTAATATGCCTAAACAATCCTGTCTTATGAAATGCGTGTAGGTCTTCATTTCTACACTCAGTTTTGGCACCGAATTCTAATTCAGTTGCTAGTTATCTGCTGGGACTGCTTATTTTATATTAACTGAGTTTATACGGGGTGTCATGTGCTGACTAATAACTCATCATTCACACTCCTCTGCTTCCCATGATATAATTATGCCTTCAACTGTCTCCTGAAGGTGCCAGAATAATGGATTAAGATTTCTTAGAGGGATAACACACAGAGAAAATGTTTTCAGTTTCTACGGATCACCTTCTTAGGGAACGAAACAGGTAAGGAATTTTTTTAAAATGACGTCTCAGTATGAGGCTCCTCACCATTTTTGAAGGTCTTTCTGTGTCAATCGCTATAATTTTAGATAATGAAGAACAGAAAGCAAAGAAGCCTTGTATGAGGGGCTTCTCTATCAAACCTAGCAGTCTAGCACTGCATCAGAACTGGGGCTCCTAAATGCTACTTCTACAGAAAAAAAGAATAATAATCACAATCTTTGCTTTACAGGAGTAAACTATGTCTTTCAGTTCATTATTTTGTGTAGCTTTCTAATCAGCACACGCAAAAACAGTATTTCTAGTATCTTTCTATTCTTGTTTATATTCTGAAGCAGCGTAAATAAAATACTCAAAACCTCAATCTGTATTTAGACACCCGAACAAGCATCTTGATTTTTAAGAGCACCTACAACTTTACGAGTTGCACAGTGCTTCTGGAAATCAGGCCATTTATATAGGTGGCTATATTTAGGTACATGAGTTTGAAATGTTTGGCTTGAGGTCACATAGCTATGGCTCATTGCATTTTTTTTATTCCCATTTGGGTGACAATGGGCAAGTCCCTTCTAATAACCCTCATCGCAACCCTGCAAAATAGCAAGAAAGGTGGTCAGAATTATTAAGTACCACTGTGATGTGCAGAACTTTTTAAGATGCATCAAGTTCCTTTCCATAGAATTTCAGAATAAAAGCCCCTAGAAATCACTATGTCAGAAGGGTAGGGCAGTATGTTTAGAGACTGAACTTATGTTCAGTTAACTGTTCATTTCCTGTATTTGTCATCTTTGTCATCTTTGTCATTCCCTCTGTAAGCTTATGATTTTGACAAGCTGGATGTTTTAGCTTCTTTTATTTTGGTTGAGTAAAACTTAGAAATCAAGTACTCCTGCTTGGTAGTACAAGGCAGCAAACTACACTTTATCGGTGATTAATTTGAGGTGATGCAATCAGTCATGCCGTTAAATTATGGCTGTACTTCCAAGAAAGGTTTTGAATTTAGAGAGTAGCTTTCACAGGCCTTGCTTTTAGTTAACGAGGTAGGAAATAAGTGCTAAGGGCTTTTGGTCTAAGATGCTAAGATCCTAGAGAGGTGATTATTGGGGAAAGGACATCAAGAGGAAAGCAGCCTTCTTTGTAGTTGTACAAAGTGAGGTTTTCTATTTCCTTATTTCAGTGTCCTTATAATCTCTTCTCACTGCCCTCCTAATTTACAAAGTGAGATACTTACAGCTTTGCTAGCAGGTATCAACATATGCAATCAGCTGTCCAGTGCTGCCTTAATTTTGTGTGGTGAGAAGACTGCTGAGGACAAACAGACAACCCATAGTTTAAAACAATCAAACACCTCACATGCTTCGACAAAACGTCCTTATCTCTTAGCAGCCCATTTCTGAAGGAGGGAATTTAAACCTGGACATAATATTTCAACTTAGAGAGAACTGCACTTACACTTTAGGGATTGTCTTTGTGAGAGAACAGTGGGGTTTTTTTTCTTTCTTTCTTCATCCAGAAATTGCTTTAAAAGTCAATGAGACTCACTTTTCCCCTTGATGTAGCATGCATCTAGGCTAAAAAAACATTTCTTGGTTAAAAATATTCCTTAACTAGAAACTGGGACATGGCATTTTTGTTGTTTTCAAAACTGAGAGTTAGCTGTAATAAATAATAAAGCTCTATTTTTTTATGATAGGTCAGGAATTTTTGCAATGTCAAATCAAAAGGACCTTTTTTTTTTTTTTTTTTTTTCCAGGCAATCTACTCTCAGAAGTGGATAGGAAATGTTAAGACTCCTTGTTCCTGCTCTGACTGCTTTAAGACGCAGCAGTCTCCTGTTGGACCTCTGTCTGCTCCCGAAGATGCCTGGATGTGGATAAACTGGTAAGAGGGCACAGGGGACAACAGGTCCTAGTGCAGGGGCTCTCCCACTGCAAGGCTGGGAGCTCACCCAGGCTCTCCCCACTTTCCTGACTCACGAACTCCAGATTTGGGCGCAACCTTCATCTGTGGCCACAGCTGAGAATCAAGTGCTGCTCTGCATCTCCAAACCCCAGCGAAGGAAATGGCCCTGTTCCTTCATCAACCTGCTTAGGGACAGGACATGCATAAGGGCATTTTATAGGCACTGAAGTTCTATGGCGAGTGAAGGGCCCTCTCTTTAATTCGTGCAATTACTAAAGTCATTCCTGTCGCACCCACAACTGTGCCAAATGCTCTGTAGATAATGAAAGCTACAGATGGCCTTTGCCTTACACATTTATTTTTTAACCATCTGCAATACATCGCATCTAAGCTGCTCTGTAGTTGCTAAATGCATCCAGGATGGAGCTGAAGAGGTGTTGAGGCAATGCTGTCTCACTGCACTGAGTGACTGAGTGATAAAATAGCAGATGAAATTTAGTGGTGATAAGTGCCGAGTAATGAACATGGAAAAAAATAGCCCTAAGAATGCATACACAGACACGGCTTCTAGCTATCACTTTTGCAGGAGGTCAAAGTGGACCTCAGAATATTTCTGTGGGGTTAGGAAATGGTCAAAAGGGCAAACTGAATGTTAAGAATTAGTAGAAAAGGAACAAAAAAGAAAATGTCATTTTCCGAGATTTTTTTTCTGCTGTTGAATTGTTCTCTATTGTTCTAGACTCCTCACATGATGAGCAAAGCGCCAAGTTCAAGACCTCTTCTCACGTAGCTCACTGTTCTTCTGAATCCCCTGTCTGTGCAACTCTTGCCTATTCCACACCAGGAAAACTTAATAATCATTGAAAGTAGAATTAACATTTTAAAGAACAGCTTTTTTTTTCCTCTCTCAAGTAAAATTAGAAGAGGTAGAGAGAATGTCAATAAAATATGGAATGTATTTTCCTATAGGAAATAGATAAAAACATATTAGCTGGAAAAGACATTGCTAAAGGGAACAGAGTTAAAGCCTGAAGAATAATGATGAGGTCAAAAAAGGATTTTAATTCACTGCCTCTCATGGGAAAGAGTGAAGAACATTTAATGAAATGAGCAGAAAGCAGATTTAAAAATGTTTTATAGAGTGAAGAATTATCATGATGCAGCATATTGTGGAAAGCAAAATTACAAATGGGCCAAGAAGAATTTAGACAAATTCATGGAGGACAAGACCACTGGTAGAACTCACCGCAATACCTCGGATAAAATCTTGACTTCCAGAAGTCCCTGATTCACTAGCTGCTAGAAACTCATAAGAAAAATGGGAAAGAAATACATGGTCTATTTCTATGTTGTTTTATTAAGCACCCACTCTTGGCTCCTGATGGAGATGAGACACAGGGCTAGATGGATCCCACAGTGTTTTTCCATTCTAAAAATGAAACAATCATGCTGATCTAGGCAACATTAATTTTACTTACTTTATCCACTCTAATCTCCAGACTTAGCCACTTGCAAGAAATCATAATCCATAGCTGGCCAAAAAAACTGAGATTATCCCAGCCAGCAGAGACACACACACAAAAACGCAAAGCTCACTTTTTGAGAACTTACTGGTTTTGAGATACTACTTATTCATTTCTTCTGAAAAACAAACAGTCATTAAAGCTCCTGCAAAGACAGCAGGAGTGTGTTAGTGTTTACATTTTGCTGGTCAGAAATTAACATAACACAGGGAGCAATGTTTTGGAGGTTTACTACTTTAGTTATGCCAAAATTCACTATAGTTGTTTCAGTATATTTGAGAGGCCACTTTTGCTTATAGATTAAATCCTTAGATAAGAAGCAGGTGCAAAATGAAGATAACAACTAGCTCAGGATGTGGATGAGATGGTTTAATCCTGTGCTCTGAGATATCAGTAACAAAAGTCCCACTCAGTTCTGTGGGAGCAGGACTTCAGCTCGGCTTGCAAACCTTGCAAGCAGCAGCTGTTTTATCATCTCCTTTGGGATTCTTTCCATAATTTCAACTGCCTCCAGATCTTGGCACCATGCGACTACTTGGGTTATGGAAAGATGTCCACAACATTTAGGAAACACAGTGTACCTACTCAACCTGTGTGTCCTGCATAGCACCAGGGCTTATGTGGGGAAACAGATTCTTAAAAACAACTTCACTCAATTGCTCTAAATCCTGTATTTTTGAAGAGCTACCTTCCCACGTCTAAATTATGTGTTATTTTCAGAACATTTATTAACAGAAATACATAAGCACTTAAAATGGGATATCTCAGAGTTTATAACTGCTTTTCCCTCAATTCACTCTAGCAACAATGTCTGGTTGCATTTCCGAAGTATATCCTGTCCTTAGATTCTTGATTTTCTTGAACTAGAATTATCTTGAGTTCATAACTATAGAGATTCCCATTTTAATATCAGAGAAATAAATGCTACAGCAACTTCATCAGCTCCCTCTTCCCAATATGAAAATATTAAAAAAGATATATTTTATATTGTAGTATCTTTAGTCCCATACCTTTTTTTTGCTTTTGTATAGTTCCTAATACAATAAAATCATGCCCGAGCAGAAAAAAAAATGTAGTTATAACAAACCAAGAATAATGAAAAGTAATTACCATTATCTGTTACCTGCTATATATTAAAAAATGAAAGTAGAACCAGAGAACAAAAGCGTGGAAAGAATCTAACATGTGGATACACAAGTGGTTAAGTTGGCTCTTAGTTAATGGGACCAGCAAGAAACTTTTCTGTTGCAATAAAATCACGTGCATCATGTTCTAAAATACTGCTTTGAGATATTTGCAGAGGCAATGAGGGAGACACTATTGCTCTCGTTCATTATAAAAGTTTTATTTGTTTTTATGGTCAAGTATTACAGTGAATTGTGTATTTTTAGCTAATGAAGAATTATTCCTTCCATTGGTTTCTATAGGTTGTTTAATAACTATATGAAAATATACTGTATGTTTCCATTACATTCTGTAGATTTTCAGAGCCACCTTTAAACAAACCTATTTACATTTCTTCTCACCCTTTCAATTACATTCTAAAGGAAAGGGACCACAGAAAATTAGTATTAGCTGATGTCACTTATGAGCTTCAGCTATGTAGCTGGAAGTCATAACTGAGACCCATCAGAATAGTTTCTTTCCAAAAGGGGTGATCCCCATGAGCCTTTTTCCATTATAGTTCTGACATTCCATAAGAATCCAACCAAGGGGCCTCCAAGTCTTCAAGTTAACACAGAAAAGCACCTTATGCGCCTTTTAACCCAAAGAATAAATCAACTACGGCCATGTTTCTAGGCCAGGCTTGCATTTAGGGCCAGTTTACTTGCCTGTGGCCAGAGGTTGGGAATTCTGCTGGATGACAGCGTGTAGGTGGGATCACCAGAGGGGCTCTGTCACTAAAACTGCCTCAGGATGTGGTGGAAGCAGCTGGTGGTGCTGAAGGGACCCCTTAATTTGGGGATGCAGGAGGGACATCCATCCATGAGCACAAGATGGACCAGCCAGGCTAGAGAAGAAGAGCAAGAGTCATCAGGACAGCTCTCTCGCCCCATCCCACCTCATCGTATCACACACTCCCCATCGCATCGCATCGCATCGCATCGCATCACATCGCATCGCATCCCATCCCATCCCATCCCATCCCATCGCATCCCATCCCATCCCATCCCATCCCATGCCATGGGGAGCCCCAGTGCCACCTGCTGCCGCCCGCACCGTTAACGGCCGCGACGCGCGAGGCGGGCAACGCCTCCTGGAGGCGGGGCCGGCGCGTTCCTCGGCTTCTCATTGGCGGCCCCTGCCTGCCCGTCGGGGCGGAACGCCTCGCTGATTGGACAGCGCCGCCTCCTTCCCTGTCCCCCGCCTCCTCCGCCACCTTCGCCTCGGCGGCGCGAGCGGCGCTTGAGGCGCGGGGCGCGAGCGGCGGGAGGCGGCGGCCGCAGCAGCAGTAGCAGCGGACACCGGCGGGAGCCGCGCGGGCAGGTGAGGGCAGCGCCGCCAGGAGGAGCGCGGTTGGACGGGAGGAGGAGCGGTCGCTTCTCCCGCGGCGGCAGCGCTGCCCCGCCGAGCCGGTGCCTCCGTGGCGGCGGGGTTATGTAACGGCCGCCCGGGACCGCTGCCTCCGCGCGCAACCGGGGGTCGGCGCCGGGGGCGCGACCGTTGGGAGCGGCCGTTGGGCGCCGTGAGGCGGCGCAGGGGGGTGGGAAATGGGCGGCGGTAACGGGCGCTCTCGGAGCCTGCGGGCACCGCGGGGCTCGTCAGCTCCCGGCGCTGTTAACAGGTAGCTCCGCAGAGCGTTCTCCGCTCCTGCAGCCTTTGAGAGCTGCTAAAAACACTCTGCTCCCTCATTGCCTGCGCTGTAGCTTAGTCTGGCTTTGTAAAAAGAACAAACAGTAGGTCCACTACATCTGCTTGTTGATATATAGAAATGATATTTAACCACGGGGTTAGGCTTTACAGGAACCCCTGTTTTAGGCTTTCAAATTCTCTGCTTGCACAGAAGTACAGAATGGTTTGCGCATCCTGTTGTTCACCTGGTTGAGAGGGTTGCTTTGCGGAAGAGGGTTTTTTCTGTGAAAACACAGAGCTGCTCTCAAGAAAGTCTGTGGCGTTTATTATAAAGTAAGCATAAGTCAATGGGGTAGTTGCCCATCGTTCCTGAGCAGTTAGGAGTCTGAACGTTGCACCTGGTACAGTCAGAAGAACCGCAAGTTCGTCACAACAAATAAGGGCAGTAAATGTTTTTCTTCTGCAGTTTGTTGATAGAGTTGAAGTGGTGCATGTAGAGGAGACCTTCTCTCCTTAAAATCGCTGAAACTCAGCGGTGTCATTCAGTTTAGTTGTTCTTCCCCCCAGTACTGCAGTGTGCATTCAGATCCAGTGCCTTTGTTTGTCATTATTTCTATTTTAAGTATTTGTCACTGCATCATTGTCCTTAATGCTGCTTAATTTGCAGGCTGCTGCTATTCACCAACCTTTTCAAGAAAATATTTACACTTTATTCCAACTTGCACCCAAAGTTCTATAGATATTAAAGGAGTTTTATAGTCTTAATTGGGTTTTCATTTCTGTGTCCTGAAACACAGGAATTAAGTTTTCATTACTTGGCTTTTTATAAACTCAGTACCGACCTCAAGTTCTGGTCTCAGAAGTGATGGCAGTGGCTCACTTTGCTCTGCTGTGTTTATGGCATCTGAATATCTTCTAGGAATGAAACAGTATGAACAGCACCCATTCTGTGATTTCTTCCTTTCCGTACTGTTAGGGAAAGTAGGGTTTGGCCATTAAATATTGTCATGAATTTTATGTTATGAGCTAGAAGATGGTTAAATGAGTAATTTTTCATGGAATACTGTAAAAAAAATATGACTGAAAGCTACTAACATTGTAACTCTAAAATATTCTGTGCACGTCTTATAATGAGCTTTTAATGCAGTCTCACATAGAGGCCAAATGAAGGTAATCAGAAAGCTTATTCTGATTTTTTTTCTTAATCATAATGTTATAGGATAATATTAATGGTTGATTAATCCAAGTGCAGCCTCTTGACTTGAGGAGTATCCCATTAAAGCCTACCCACCTGACACTGATTCTCCAAAGTATCATCTTCGCAGTGTGGAATGGCACCTTGGCTTCAGTAGGGTTGAGCATGGAGCTCATGGGCTGACTTGTATCCTCCATGGCTGGAGATACAAATTGTTTAGCAGAACTGAGCCAACATAGGTCCCTTCCTGGTAAATGATATGGCCCTGGGTCACGGGAGGCACACTTGAATCTTTGGAACCATATGCAGGTCTTGAACATTTTGAACTGACCAGCCCTTCTTTAGAATAGTAAAAGTGAATAGCCCCTTTGGATGTTAAAAGCTTCCAAAAATAGTTACAAAGGCTCAGCTAAATTTAATACGGCTAGAATGTCAGTGGAAAGGATTAGAACATTTGGGATTTGCACCAGTTAACATAAAAAAAATCCTCTTCCTCATCTTATAACTCTCTCGTTTCTGACAGCGGAGTAGTGGACACTACATTATTTTTGCATGGCGTTAACCAAATCAAAGTGTTAGTGGACTTTGGTCCACTTCAGCTGTTAATTTTTATTGCTGTATGAAGAAAGAGTCATTGTCCAAGTGAGGAATGCAAGGGAGAAGGTTAAGGAAAGGGATGGAATATAGCGAATATTGCTTTTTAGGCTGCAACGGTTCAATAATTTTGTCATTTTGGGACTGAGGTTCCATTTTACTCTTTGTAATGAAGTAAAATATCTTCTTTTAAGTCTACAGGAGTTTTCCATAGTGGAAAAATTAGTACCTTTATAAAATACCAATCCCTGGAATTTTTTTTTTTTTATGGAATGGAATGAAATTTCAGTAGATTATTACCATGAGAACTTCCCTTTTACACTCATGACTTCTGCTGCAGTCATCTGTGTGGGTCTAATTGACTTCAACGGGAGCTGCATCCTTAGACCAACACTACAGAAATTAGTGAATCTGCTTTCATTAAATCGGTGCATATTTTAAATAAAATTGCTTTTCTGAAAAAAAAAAAATAGTCTTATTTGGTGAGATTGATCTTGCTTCTGCTGGAGTTGAGTGGAACTTGGTGTGTGTGCATCTTTTTTTTTTTTTTTTTTTTTTTTTTTTTTTTTTTAGGAGATGTAGTCTTTGCTCTTTTTCTGGGCCCTTCCAGAAAAACAACCATAATGTTTTTGTACTCTCTTCCCCCCACCCCAGTTTTCCTAATTTCTGTGGATTACTGTTCCTAGGAGGTTTGCATTCAGGATTTGGTGATACTTTTAGTTTGTAGTGATTATGTTTAAAACCTTTATTTGTAGCATTGTTTGCTTTATGCTATTTTTAGTCATCTTGTTTGTCATGGCATAAAAAACGTTTTCCTAGTGATTTGAAGAGATATATGTCTATTTCTTGGTGTCCCTGAGGGAGTTTTTTTTTAAAAAAAAACCCTTAAGATAGGAAAATGGTCACTGAGGAAATACTTTATTATTTTCCATAACTACAGTTGATAGATCTATATGTAATTGATTATAATTAAGATTCTGGTCCAGGAAAACACTTCAGTTCATGGTAAACACTAGTCATCTGCTGAAGTCCAGCTTTGTTCAGTAAAACACTTAAGTTTTTGCTCTACAGGAGGTCTTAATTCATAGCAATATATGCCTCTCTTCACCTTAAATTTTTCACTAGAAAAATCACATTTTTTGATTCAAGAATCTTGCTAATAGAAATTTCAGTAGGTTATTATAATTTGCCAGTGCATTTTGACATATAAAAAGAAAAACAAATAATAAAGCTCTACTTTCTTCTGGCCTCTGTTAATTAGAGATGTACTGCCTCTGAATAATCTACAATATCAGAATGAACACTGAGCTCTCACCAATAATCTGTACCGAGTTCTCAGTTACAGCTTCTACACAGTTTCTGCACAGTTGAATATGTTCAGTATTTCTGAGCCATCCCAAATGCTTGCATTACTTGATCACAGGAGAAGCAATGTAAAATGACTTAGGGTTACCTGTGAAGTAATGCAGTTGTGCATGCAGGTTACACCAAAGAAGCAGCAGAGAGCTTGAAGATATGGTGCAGAAAAGCAGTGCTGTGCTGCTATGATGCTTCAAGAGCTAAGAGTAATGCAGCCTTCTTTCGGTTTGCTCACCCTTCATTCTGGGTAACGTGTGTGTCGTGTCTGTGTTGTGTGTTTTTTTATTTATTTATTTATTTTTTTTTTTTTTAATAACCTAAAGGTTTAGGGTTAAAACCTTAGGCCAAAATCTTAACATAGCGGAACGCAAATTATATATGGTTGAACTTGATTTAAAGGTGATAAATTGAGATGACAGGAGTAAACATTAGCTGGTTGTTACATGACTCTTGACTCATGCTGAGCTTAGTACAAACATTGGTGCTGGAAGATTGTTTGGCTTTATTGGAGTATTTTTATGACATTGTATGAAAAATCTCTGATTTCCTGAGGGAGGAGCAAACATCTTAATCTGAACTCACTGTCCTTCCAAAGTAGGATGAGTAGAATGAGTTTGATTTAGTATTATTTGGATGATTTTTCATATTTTATTGACAATATAAAAGGCACTGTAAGAGGTAAGTAAACTTATTCTGCCAGCAGCTATGGGAAGGATCTTTTATCTAAATGGAAATAGGACTCGGTGATTGTATTGCATCTGTAGTAACATAAAATGAATGCAAGACTCATCCTTTATATGACAATCCATTTCATGGGTTATCCCCTTAATTCATTATTATTTGAGGATTGAAATGCAAACACTTCTTTTTCTAAGCTAGCAGAAAAATTGGAAAGAAATTTAGAAAATATTTTGATAGAAGATTCCTGAAATGGCTGAGTTAACTCTTTTAACAAGAATTAATACACACTCACATGCTAAAAACACACAATAAAAGCCTGGATGCTAAAACTTTTGTTATGTGTTATATGTAACAAGGAATCTAACATTAAGATCTAGTATTTTATATGAGGAATACGAGCTCATGATTGGCTGAAAATACCCTCTAATACAATAATCTTTTATGAAGCTCGTGTGGAGCTGTGAAAATTCAGGCTGCAACCTCTTGAATGCTTTAGGTGGTTTAGTTACTGAAAGATGGTAATCATGAAATTGTAAATTTTGCCCTCATCCTTTCATATGCAAACATTGGTCCTATTTTCTCTCCTGTTGCTACAAGCCTTTATGTAACCATGAAGTAAATTGGATCAGTTAGCTTCTGATTTTGAAACTAAACTTTCTTGCCTTAATCTGGGCCAAAAAACTTTCCTTTAACTGGATCAATTCACTGATGTGATTTGTGGCATGACCACACAAACACTTTCTCCTAAGCAAAATGTAGTTTGGGACCTCATTGGCTGATGTTGGAAGTGAGTGACCTAAGATATGTGACAGGTTCTACTGGGTAGCACTAGAAGTGCTAGTTTGTTTAGTAAAGAATCTGAATTTACAGACAGAGGTTTTGAAGTATCCTAACAAATAATGTGATTGACTTGAGTATCTTTGTGTGCTGATGATTACTGAGCTGAGGCTCGTAAGCAGTTCATTTCTTTTAGGGAACATATTTGTGTCTGATCAGTGAGGTATTTTTCTAATAGTACCAGTTATTCTGTGTAGACATCCTTAATTGTGTGAGTCCCATCTTTCCTTGAGCTGGGGGCAAATAATTTGGGTTTTAGCAAGTTGTCTGGCTAATAGAGGGGAAAATTGATTTGAATATCAGGTGTGATTTGAGAGTAGATGATGTGCATGTTCCAGTCCCCTGCAACACCCCCTACCCAAGTCTTGGGAAAGAAATGGTCAAAAGGCATCTAAATTTCAGTGACTTTAAGAGAAAAGTTGTTTTGTGGCCAATACCCATGTCCTGCTGAGCAAAGCTGCCAAAAATAATCGAAACAACAAACTCTTCAGTTAATAAAATAGCTGCAGGAGAGCAAAACTTGTATTGCATCAGTTATCTTATGGGTATTTATTAGCTTGTAGTCTTAGATGGAAGCCCGTGTGTTGCAAAAGCACCTGCTATATTGTATGTTCATCACCTTTTTATCCATATTGCCAGATAAGGTAATTAAACTAAGCATCCCTGTTGCGATTCTAAATTCAGCCTTTTAGGTGGTTGTTCTGCTTTTTTTCTGTTTATTTATTTATTTTATTATCATTGTATACTCTCTGCTCAGTAAATTCCTAGTGAGTGAGAAGATACTCTCTATTCTGTAAATTCACACTCAGGGACTTCATTCAACCTATACCTTCTTTACCTTTTTGAGTTTTTGTTTTGTAACATTGCCTTTGAAACTTCCATCTCTGAGTAGACTTTTCTGGTTCAGTACTTGCTTATGAGGATAAATGTTTTTAGCTATTGTGACCACAAGATCACTGAGTGTTTTTGCTAAGTGATTAGATGTGATTAGCCTGAATACTTCATACTTGACACTGCCATATAAGTTGTATTTTCCAACATATTCCATGATCATCATGGCTAGGCTTTGTGAATGAAGATATGGAAAGGGCTTTACCCACATTTGCTGCAAGCGCACTGATGGCTAAAATTTGCAACATATTAGACTTGAGGTTTATTTTCACAAATGAAATGATTATTCTAATCTTGATATAGGCTAGACATAATGACAGAGATGTTCATATTTAAAGCAGATGATCTGTTAACACCTAAAACTGGGATGCATTCTGAACTTCAATTTGCTCTACAGCAGTGTTTGCTGTGAGGATTTTGTGTAGGACTTAACCTGATATGTTTACATGAAAGTGTGCAGTAGTGTTCTTTACATTTCTACTAGACTTAAGTGAGTTGATTCAAGTAACAAAAGCAGTATTGTCATGGTATTGAGTTCCTGATGAGCTAATACGTACTGCTGAGTTCAGCTGCATCCTCCACCACTTAGTCATTTCTGCTAATGTCTGACTGAGCTGGCAGAGACATTACTCTGTATTTGAGAGACTAAAAACCTGTCATCAACATAAAGAGCTAGTTAGCCCGAGGCTTCTGTATTACACCTGCTACAGCGCTGCATCTGCCATGTGTGCAACATCCTTATTTGTTTTAAACCCTTTCTCATATGTGTGTATATGCCTGGCATACAAGACTAGGAAACTATTATTTTTAGTTCTCTGTAGTGTATGTTATTACCTGGAAACAGTGAGCGGTAATATCTTGTGGCCTACCAACTCTCCACGGATCCTTATATATCCTAGGAGTACTAATGCTGTACAGCATTCAATGTGTATGTGACAGTTCAGCTCTGGACCAGATCCTGAGAAACTGCTCAGACTGTAGGGTTTGGACTAAGTGACATCTGCAGGTGCCTTCCAGCCTTAATGCTCTAATTAACACTGGCCAGGGGATCAGTCTTTATCAGGTGGACCTGGAGTGTAAAAAATGTGAACTTGGCAGTACTGCTCCAAAGCTAATGCTTTTGAGGGTGTTATTGGTTTGTTTTCTTTAAGACTTAATTGACTAGCTGTGGGACATCATTTGACATCTCCATAACATAAGATTATGGAATGACACTTTGTGTTGAACAGATCATCTGAGCTGTGGTAGAAGTGAGGTTCTGTAAAATGGTAAATTAGAACCATAATTTCATGTTACTTTATTGAGATTAAGTCTACATTAAACATAGGTTTTATTTTTGGACACTATTTAGGCCCAATAGTTTTAGTAGAACCAATACGTGCAAGTATTAATAAGGAATGACAAACATGCAATAGAGCAAGGACAAATAAGAAAAAAAGAACACTGCGTCTGTAATCTCTAACCACTCTGAGGAAAATAAGTCTATGATTGTAGACTACTAAATTCTTTCTATGTGAAATTATTTTTCTGCATAGCAGAATGAAATTACTGGAGCTCTTGAGAAGCTGTAGATTAAATAACGTCCAATATACCTATATCAGAGACTGTATGTGCTAGCGATGATAAATAGCTGAATTTATACTAATGACCACACTGATGATTAATGGGGCCCTTGTTTAATCCCCTTGGCTGGTATGAGCTTACTCTGTATCTACAGCAGGGATAGTGTTTGATATATGAGATTGCTACTTCCATGTCCTTCAATGACTCTGAAATTATCTTTCTGCTCTGAATTTGGGATAAAGTCAGCAAGATTTTTTTTTTTTTTTTTTTTTAAGAAGTGAGAATCAGCATTCCTTATGCTCTTCCTTGGGTCAATTTTTAGTTGTTGTTTGCTTCCTACTAGCATTCAAATGCAAATAAAGAAACAACTAATGGGCATAGATAAGGAAGCACATCCTGCTCTTGAACTGGAGACATAATTGGTTGTTCTTTGAGATAACATCTTAGTAGTGGTGTCCTTTGTGCTAATAAAGTGCCTTAGTAGTACTACTCTTCAGTGTTCAGTGTTGCTTTTCAAAAGGGTCAGCTTCTGGCTTTAAGTATCATCTTCAAAGTTATTTTCATTTTCTTCTTATCCAGTGCATGATAGCTTCTCTCTAAGCTGACTGGAAACTCAATTTACCTCACCAAGGACAAACATGACTATCTCTTAAACCCAATTGCAACATTATAATCTCTTTAGGCCAAAAAAGATGCAAGTCTTGGCTCTCTTCTGAATGTATTCAGCTTGTGCTGATACAGTTAGGTCTTTTCAGTGCTAATAGGAAAGTTCTTTTTGTGCCCTAGTGAAATTGATTTTGGTGTCCTGTTTCAGAGGTCAGTTGTTACCTTAAAATAGGTAAGTAATATATTTTGCTCTACAAACTAAGAATTGCTGGGTTAGTGTGCATGTGTATGTATGTGCATATGTGTACATATGTATTTTTTTAAGAATGTAATTGTGTCTCATTTCTATGCCGCTAGGAATGAGGGGAGACTCCTACTTCTTGGGAATGAGAGGCCTCAGTCGCTATGGCTGCATCGCAGAAGATGGAGGACAGTTCTTAATCTATTCCATAGATGGAAACAGCAACCTGAAGAGATGTTTTGCAGAGGAAGATTATCACGAAATAATTGACTTCAACGATCTCCCAAACTCTTTATTTGCTTGTAATGTTCACCAGTCTGTTTTTGAAGGAGAGGACAGTAAGGTACAGTGTGAGTTTCTTTACTTTTATTGCAAGTAAAACATTTTTATGGTGTTTCTGTTTGTTCCTTTAAAATTGCACTGTTTAAGTGTTTGTCATGTAAAAGAAACTGAATCAACATTCCTTGTTCTTTCCTAAGGTATGTGACAATACTCTGCCATGATATTGTGATAAGCCATTTTGCCAACTACAAATGAAAAAAAAGTTTGTGTTTTTGTTTGTGTCTTCAGAATACAGAAGTGTATAAAGATACATTTCTCCATAGCTACCAGAGTTACTGTCATAATGAAGGAGACAAGGTTAAACATATGAAAGACAGTGGTTGTGTGTGGTTTTGTTTTTTATTTTTTTCTTTCTTTCTTTCTCCTCCAAATGTTTTAAATGATAATCTGCAGTATTGTTTTACTTGGAAAACCTAAGATGGATGCTAGTGAGAAGAAAGAAGAGAAGAAAAAGGATCAACTGTGGGAGAACTGGAAATATATATATTTTTTATCTCTGCAGTTAGTCTAGGACTGCATGGATGAAAACAATATACTCTTTAAAAAAAAAAAAAAAAACTTTCTGCACAAAGTATTCAGTTCCTGTCTTTATTTGAATGTAGTTGTTGGTATAAAGCTAATAGTTTAAGGCTTTGAAACTATGAAACATTTGCCAGGCTAATTACTGCAGGCACGTGTGAGGCTGTCTAAATGTCTTATCTGGAATTGTCAATCTGAGGACAAGTTGACAGCAATAAAGATGAGTTTGAGTTTTTGCTGGAACTATCTGAGGAGATGTCCAGATAAAACTGGGACTGAAACATGGCCATGTCAGACAAAGGGCTGCTTTGATGGGAGGTTACCCAGTTAAAAGGATGAGAGCAAGACTCCTAATAAAGGTAATGATGAAATGAACTCTGAAACTGTGCAAGTGGAATTGCCTGAAACACTTGTTGGGTATATTATGCTGTTTTCTTTTATCCTTTAGCCTCTTTATTGAAGCTAATGATTTGTATATGTTGAAGTAGCACAGACTACAAGAGTACTCAGAATCTAAATCCTTGACATCACTTCAAGAGAAGAAAACTGAGTACAAAATTTCAAGTATGTTGTACTGTTTTGTGGACTTCTGTCACAATCTAGCAATGGACTTAGGTTGAAGGTGTACTTTAGTGGTTTGGGAGCATCTTCACAAATGTTTCTGGCATTAAAAGGATGTAAAAATATGCTTCCAGAGGAAGACCCTACAGAGATGTGCCAGGAACTAGAAAGCCTCCTCATTCTGCTGAAATTCTATCATATTTGCTCCTGATATCTCTTTTTGAGAACTGTATTCTAGAATTTGGCTGATGGTTTAGTTAGAACTGATGTGTGCATATCAGTCCTCAAAGATTTGTAGGATCAAAAGATGTGTCTCAAGAATAGCAGCTGAGCTGAGGAGCTGGATGTGCTATTCCATATACATGTGCATAATCAGTGAAACAGATTATTGAACAGTTCTGTTTACAAGTAGTTATTCCCATAAGCCTATATTCAACAAGGTGGAATTATCTTCTGATTTCTTATTAAAACCCACACAGGACTTGGGTCAGACTGATTCTTGTTATTCCTGTAAAACAAATACTTATGTTCTCAGTTGACTTGTAATCCTCTCTATTATTAACTCTTGCTGCAGGATAGGACCACACACGATTTCAATATAAAATATCATCAGTTTACCAATCTTAAGTTAAAATCTCAGAAGACAGTGGCAGTTAACAAATGCTGCTAGCAGAATCCTGTCTTCAAATGTACATTGATCCAATGTGTATGCTAGCTTCCTAAAAACAAAAAAAAAGTGTAATTATTACATCTACAGTAAAGTCATTGTCTTGTGTGTTTTGCAGAAAGTAAATTTGTGCAATTTTTGCAATGTAACTTTGCCTTCACTCTTCATGGCCTGTACTTTCCAAAGGAAATTGGAGGCATGCTTGGTTCAGAAGTTACTTGTAACTAGTAGAGACAGCCAGAGAAACCTGTCAGTGTAAATGGATGTTTTGATTGGTGTGTGAACCTGCTGTGGAAATAATGTTTAAATATCATATCTAAACTTCTGAGTGGCTCCAGCATGCAGCAACATTAATGTCACGAAGTCTGACAGCTTTAAAGTTATTTTACTGAAGTGCCTCAGAGGCTGAGCTGTCAAGTTGTGTTCTTCATTTTTCTTTTTTGACACACAAATATCTAAGCAGGACACACACCAAAGATGGACATTTCAAAGCAAGTGCAAATATTGTTTACATCTGAAAGGATTTAACTACTCTGAATCAGTTACAGGATAAACTGCAGTTCATGCTTGAGCTTTGGCTTGGTGTAACCTTGAAGGAATGTTTGGGTGCATGTCTACCTGGACTAATAACAAACCTGCATGTTCTGTGCATTTTTATAGTATAACAGAACATCTCTTTGAAAAAAGTTTATCTACTGTTCAGATTTGTGTTCTTGGAAATAAATCTCCATGTAAGTCAGGAAAGTGCTATGGATAGCTAGGTTGGGCATGTGAGGATTTGCACAGAATGTCTCAGTAGTTTCAGTGAACTAACAACTGCACTACTGGAAGAAGGTGGTCTTGCTCATTCCAACTTGCTGTGCACAGCGTGTCCCTTCTTACAGAAGATTAAAATTGTACCCTCCTTACAATGTGACTAGAAAATACGGTGCTTTATATTTCTTCAGGAAACCAAAGGCATGGAGTAGTGAATTCCTCAAGATTATCCAACAGACTTGGAGCAAAGCTGCGATCAGATTGATCTGTTTCCCGGTCATTGAACTATAGCCTTGATCATTTGTTTTGGCCTGCAACTTGTTAATGTTGAGGCAGGTTTTTTGTTTTGTTTGGAGTACATAGCACTGACTTGGGTTGCAGAGATCTTCCTGAAACGATGGTAAATTTACCCCTTAATTCTGGGATTTGCCATGTGACTCGGAAAAACTGTTCGGGCTTATGTGACCAAGATAGGGCAATATTGAGAATGTTATTTTTAGCTGACAGTGTGACTGAATGGAAGATACTGTTCGTTTTATCTTTTTTGATAAAGAAGTGGTGACGGAAAGCCAAAGGATGTGACTTACTCTTGAGGGTGCCTATATGTGTGTTTTAACTGTTAGTTGCCATATGTAGTCCTCAGGCTTGCCACTTATGATAGCACTTCTGCTGTGCATATATCGCTATATTGTGTGTTTTTTTTTAAAAAGTCTCATTTCTTGTAAGTTCTGTACTGTTATTGTTATAACTTCAGGTTGAAACTGGTAAGCGTGCTGCCAAAGTGAAATATTTTTGTCTCTTCAGATGACCTACTACCTCAGAAGATACTGCACCAAAATGTTACTATTAGTACAAGTTTACCTGAGGGGAAAGATATTTCCCCAGGTTGCTTAGGGGCTGTTTGTGCTTTCCTTCTCCTGTTTTAGCTCAAATTGGAGAAAACAACTATTAAAACTGGTAGTTAAGAACCAAGATGGGAATAATATATGATGAAAGATTAATTGGTCTACGTGTGTTTTGCTGTGTTAAAGCTGCCAAGGATATGATAAACAAGATGTGTTTAGTGTTTCCTCTTGCCAGTGTAATTCAGAGAAAAAGAGCAGTGTTTTCCCCGCCCTGCATCTGGAAGCCAGCAGTGAGACCAAACCTCTTTTGAAGTGAGGAGCTCTTGTATCATCATTTGGGTAATGAGGAGGGTCAGTGTGTGCACATGAAACTGGTAAGTGAAGGTGATAAATGTAAGAGGAACAAGGGAGGAGGCAAGAAGTCAAAGTTAAAAACTACAATCCTTTAATGGAAGGACTTTTTATGAAAACAGTTACCATTTGCGTGAGAGATTATACCATGTTACTTCTTACATTTTTTTTGTTAATATAAGTTGGATAACTTCTTGCTTTTATTATAGAAGGCTCTACTGCCATTGATTTCAGATGGAGCTGGACCTTGAAGAGGATCTAAAGCTATCTCAAGTATCACTTGGAATATTTGTCCAAGAGTGATAGCTTACTCAGCTTATCTTTTTTTTTTTTTTTCTTTTTTCTTGTACTTGCATTTAGCTTTCTCAACAAAGCGGATCTTCTGCCACAATTGCTATTTTTAAGTACGTTTAAGATGCTGGACTGCTTAGTGGCCTGCTGTGTTGTCTTTAACTTTTATATGCTAATCCTGGAGCTGAAACTTTCTACTGATGCTCTCAGACTCTGAAAAGCATAATTGAGATGTGTCTGTTCAGTGCTCCTTTTAAACAAAAGTGGAGCCAGTGTGTCTGCTGCCATGTGTGGAATGTTTTCTTCATTTCTTTTTCCTTCAGGCTAATTCAAGAGGCATGCTTTAGGAGGCAGAGTTTGTTTCTGTAGGGGGAGATCTGTTCTCTCTGCCTTCATTTTTAAAATTTAGTCTGTGAAGGCAGAACATCTTTGGCCATATTACATCACTGAAGCCTCTAGGTGTTGAGTCACCATTATATTTAGATGATGGCACACTTCTTTTTATTCTAATATTAGTGTTCAAGCCTGCACTCGGTGGAAAGTCACCCTAGCAAAGATGAAGTCACTGTTCCAAGGCTGGAAAGGAATGTGGGCTTCATTCCTGCCTTCCTGGTCTACTTACTGTTGCTTTGTTTTACTTTCATTTTTTTTCTACCTTTTAAGGTCGTTGTTTGTTTTTATGATAACATTATCAAAAACTGCTACTTGAAGTAGACGGGTGATAGATGTTGTGGAATTTCTGCCTACTGTTTTGTGCTGCTTTGTAAATAGGATAAATATGTTAGCCCATCTCTGTGAAAAATGAGAGAATTGAAGGTGGTGGGTGTGATACTGCTGCCAGTGACAAACTGTCACTTCATGAAATTGGGTATAAGGTCTTATATGAGCTATCTAAATGTGATCGTCACCAAGATCCCCTCCAAAACATGATTACCTAGAACACCCCGGAACTGATGAACCTTGATATTTTCTTGGAGCTATGGAGCCACACTAAGAGGCATGTGCAGAAGTGTTTCCTCTGGGGTAGAGGGTGGCAGTGAAGTGAACATTCCTTGAAATTTGTGATTTTTTTTATTAGGTGTTTTCTCTGGCTTGGGGGGACAAGAGTGCATTAGAAGTTTTGACTGGTACGATGATGTGTTCATAATTCCGATATATTTTTATAAGGAGGTCAGTTAAGCATGTTCTTGTTCTGTTAGCAAAACTACTTGCTGAGTGTACTAATGGGAGCTCACATATATTTCTAAAGCGATCTGCAAGATTTCTAATGGAGCTGTAAAGAATTGGCGGACTGTTCTGCTTTGGGCCCTCCTTTTTCTTTCTTCTTACTTAGGTGTTTTTGGCTATTAGTGGAAGATTTTTTCCATTCTGAAGAAAAATATCAGTAGCTTCATAATTTGATTGTCTTCAAGGAGAAACCTTGTTCCTGCTCCACCTAACCTAAAAGACCTGCTAAGGTTGTGCGCCCGTTAGTGTTGATCGAGTTGAACTTGTGTGTGTGCAACCTTCTTCCTGCTGGTAAGAGGGTAATTGTAGCCCAAAACAGATTTGTGGGCAGTTTACTGATTCCCTGGAAGTAGAATATCTGTCAGTTAAGTGCATGTTTAATTTCTGCTCTGAAAATACTTAGAATCATCTGTAACAAGCCTCTTTAGGCCTGCAATGCCACTGTTTGTCATGTGGATGCTCTCTGTATAATTTATCCAATACTTGGGGTTACGTTCCCACCCAAATGCAGGGTGCTTGGGTCCACAAATACCCTTGTTTTGATGGGAGAACAAGCCTGGCACAAGACCAACTGGGCTAAAGGTAGGTCTCTATTTGTTGCAGCTGAAATTAGGAATAGTGCTTCCAAGCATCTAGCTATACTAGTCACTTGTAAATTTACAAAAATAAACTGATTAATGTTCTTTCCAGAGAATGCAAGGCAGCAGTTACTGTCTGCTTTTTAAATTTGGAAACTTACTTTTCTCCTTAAAAGTAACTATGGAAAAAAATTTAATACTATTTGCTTTCTGTCGTCGTGTTTTTCTCTGCTGCCTAGAGTGAATGAAGGTTATCTCATGAAAACAGAGTGGGTGGGAAATCTTTCCTGGGAAAGGGCCTTTCAGGATAAGGAATTCACTTATGTTCTTATTAAAATAAAAAATAAAAACCCTCATCCCTGCTAAAACACATACAATTTAGAATAAGATGACCTTTTATGGTAGGTGTTAGAAAATTCATGCTAAGGTTTAGGAGGCCCTTTTGTAGTGTCCTGAGAAATATCTTGGCTAGAGGGAACTGCAAGGTCTTATCTGTAGATCCATAAAGAATCTTTCCTATTCTGTTAATTATTTTTGTTTCTTCTCATACCGTGGACATCATAGGATAAACTGTGGATAGGCCTGATCTAGGTATCCTTAAATCCTGTACAAATTTAGATTTAGATTCCACTTTGTGGTTGTATGCCTCCTGTAATAGGTTGAACCAAATTCCTGGACTCAGATGCCTTTTGAACTTTGAGGAAGTCAAAATCTGGCCTGGGACAGAGGCTTAGGTGCCTTTCCTCTTTAACTCGCTCTCCCTGCTTGCTGGCATGTGGAGTTCAACCAAGGACTTGTGCCGAGAGACCTGTTTGAATTTGTTTCTTTTTGTGATTATCCTACTTGAAAATGTTTGAGAGTTCAAATGCAATGTTGAGCTTTTATTTTTTGATAGTAAAGAGATAAGAAGCTGGGAGGATGCAAGACCACAATCAGAATAAACAAGAGCAAAATCCGCTACATCAGGAACTTCTTTGCATCTAATTAAAACTTTAATATTGTCACTGTGTGTATTTAAAGTGAGAAATCAACTCTTCAGATATCCACCGAAGCAAGGGAATGCTTCGTCTCTTAAAGGAAAAATCTGCCCTTACATGACTTAGAGCAGTCTTTGGTTTGTTCCACTAAGTAGTTCTTATCTCCTAATATTTGCTAATAACCAAACACAACTTTGTCCCTTGCCCTGCAGCAAACTCATTCTGAAGTCAACAAATAACTGTTTTTCTAGCTGATAGTAATCAGAAAGTGCAGTAAAGCCATCCTAATGTGGTTAGGGCTGCAGCTGTTCTTTATTTGAATACCATCAGAGGTCCTAATCCATCCACAAGTTCTGGTATCAGTTTTCTGGACCAAGGAAATGGTTCTTCAATGAAGGTCAGCATTTGTTACCAACATATAAAGACATTGCATACAAAAAGGCTACATATGTGTTTAATCACAATTATATTTGCTAGCTACTTAAGGGGATTTCTGAAGTTTCATGCAAAATAAATGTTTTGTTAAGAACACTGCAGTAGATGTTTAAGTGTTTTTTGACTTACTAATTATATTAGTAGAGGTGGAGAAAAAGGAATGCTTGAAAAAAAATTAGTCATTAGAAAAGTGGTACTGGAAAAGGGATTCTAGAAGGGTATTGTAGGATACACAGTACTAAGCCAGCAGCTTGAGAACTGCAGCAGTGGCTAAGACGGGTTCTGCAGTAGATTTGGGCACAAAGGTGCAAGGACAAACTTAGAGCTGATTCATGGAGAATTATCAGTTGCTACTTTGCATTTGAAAGCAATTTATTCTTCTGTACTAGGTGAATCAATTGCTTTTTTTTGAAGCTGGTATAAGTTCAAGCACTCACTTATATAGTGCAAGGATTTTTTTTTTAAGGCTGTGTTATAAGAGCCGGTCCTTAGGCAGTGTAATTTGTAAATGATCTGCAGATATGCCGTGCTGTTCTGTCAGCCGAGGATTTTGTTCCACTCCTTAATTTCCTGTGTGATACTGCTGCATGAANTTCTTCTGTGCTAGGTGAATCAA
The DNA here is from genome assembly GCA_013389825.1 of Crypturellus undulatus. NCBI lineage: Eukaryota > Metazoa > Chordata > Aves > Tinamiformes > Tinamidae > Crypturellus > Crypturellus undulatus. The sequence continues at coordinate 93,199 of VWPW01030067.1, forward strand.
TTGGTTTTTTTGAAGCTGGTGTAAGTTAAAGCACTCACTTATATAGTGCAGGGATTTTTTTATGGCTGTGTTATAAGAGCCAGTCCTTAGGCAGTGTAAATTGTAAATGATCTGCAGATATGCTGTGCTGTTCTGTCAGCCGAGGATTTTGTTCCACTCCTTAATTTCCTGTGTGATACTGCTGCATGAATGGTTTCAGAAATGAAATATCTTGTACTTTTGCATTATCTTGCTTTACTGTGATTACTTACATCTGTGTAGGCTCTTCCACTCTAATTTGATTGCTTTTTATGGAACCTTTACCCTGCTTGAATTATGTGGCTCTTGCCTCTGCTCCCATGTTGAAAGCCAAAGCTCAGCACATCACAAATATGGTAGACCTAAAACATAGGTCTTAGAGGGAGAGGGGAAACCTTTAGTTGATGGTGATGGAGACTGTAGAGCTGGAAGTTAAGATTACACTAGGATGGGAAAAAGAAATCCCTGGCAGGAAAGTAGGTATATCTTACGTTATATCAGGCGAATTCAGATCAGTATGTGTGTGGGGGCTTTCTGTTTTAAGTGACCTGCAGTGGGAATAAAAAAATATAATGAGCACATGCAGCAATCTGCCAGTCATCCAGAAATTGTCTTGAAACCAGGATGGAACTAGCAGATTTTTCCACAATACTGAATTTCCAGTGTGTGGCTGGCTTGGAGAAGAGCAAATTTGAAACCTTTAGATGATCAGGAAATGAGGTACCAGCCACTTACTGAAATTCAATGGGACTTGGTCCATTTGAGGCCCTTACAACAGACTCATGGACACCCTGGGAATAGCTCTTGAAATTTATCGCGAATTATTGTAGATGTCAAGCAACATATGCCTCTCTTTTTTTCCCTTTTCTCAGTGTTGACTCTATCTTCTCATCAAATATTTCTAATTGAAGTTTTGTGTTTGTTTTTAATGTATTTAATGGCTGTAGTTTGCGATTGGAAAATTCACTCAGTTCAGTCGGAGGCTCAAGGAAAGGCAGAGAGCCTGGGCTGGGACTGGTGCATCAAGCCACAGGGCTCTCTAGGTTGAGCTTTTTGCCTGTTTGGAAACTAATGCCTTATGTGAGGTAACTCTTCTGGTTTTGTCTTATGTTGTGTTTTCTTCAGTTTCTGGGACAGGGCCAGTGCAAACTACATGAGAGCATTAGTACAGTGTAGGTACTAGTCTTCAGGGTACCTGTTGAACATATTTAACATCTATTAACATCTATTTAACATCTATTAACATATTTAACATCTATTAGTAAACTTCCTTTCTTTGGATACCAGTTGCTTTTAATTCCTTCCCGTTGGAGGAAGGAAGACTTTCTCCTTAGTCAAGGAGGATTGGGATTGATCATTTAGACAAACGGGAGACCCACAAATCTGTGGCCTCAATGGGATGCACTCACGAGTGCTGCAGGACCTGGCAGATGTTATTGCCAGACCACTATTCTTTGAAAGGTCTCCACGAGGGACTCTTACTAACAAAAAATAAAATAACAGCAGCAAAATTTTGCACAGATCTGAATACTGAATATGAATTGCTCAAATGTGGGAAATTCTTTCTAGTAACATATTGGTCTAAAAAAGGAGTCTCAAGGCAACCATTAACCGACCCTGAATCCTCTGGGGAAAAATCTGCTCATGGCATGTGGGCACAATAACTGTTGAATTTTTGTGCCTTTCTAAAGCATACTACATATTTGCAGTACCTATATCTGAGTAATGATCTTTTTGGAACATTCAGTGTTCTTCGGCCTCTTCTTCCCACTTCTGCATTAGCAGTTACTGCCCTCTGTACCTCATTTGGCTTGTGAGGAGCCTTCTGCTATTAACCGTAGCTGTGGCTTGTATTAGGATGCTGCCATACAGATTTTTTAGGAAGACTTCAGTTTGTGAAGATAAACTGTAATTCATACTGATTTAGCACATTTACACTGTTTAAAGGAAAATCCCATTTGTGTCAGGAAAACCCAAGCTTGGAGAATGATGAGCGTGGGAACTGGAGGGTAACGCTGGGAGCTGATGCTCTCTGGTCTGAGTGCTCCCGGTGCCATCTGCTGTCCCCTCTGCGCACTGCACAGCCACTCCTGCACCCTCTGACTTAAGGAATAGAGTTGTAAATACACAGTCACACGGAAAAGCGTTTCAACTTTTGCTTTTGTGTAACACGATCAGCAGTGTTAATCCTAAATGTGTTCTAATTACAGTATTTTCCTTATGATGTACCTAGATCTTAATTTAGATGGACCTTAAACTTATTTTTTGTAGTGGGTTTTGTGGCTTACTATCTGAATTATAAATTTTGAGTTAGGTGGTTTTTTGAAGCTNAAAGCGTTTAAACTTTTGCTTTTGTGTAACACGATCAACAGTGTTAATCCTAAATGTGTTCCAGGCCCTTGGAACATGGAATTTTACACAGAATTATCACTGGAGGAATTATCACTGTTCTCATAATTACAGTATTTTCCTTATGATGTACCTAGATCTTAATTTAGATGGACCTTAAACTTATTTTTTGTAGTGGGTTTTGTGGCTTACTATCTGAATTATAAATTTTGAGTTAGGTGGTTTTTTGAAGCTGTTTGAAATTCATCTTTTTTTTTTTTTCTTCTGAATTTCTTCTTCACTTGTTATATTCCAATTATGGCAATCTGCATGTAGTAAGGAAGTAAAATAATCTAACAATTTGTTTTGGGTGCTTGCAAATCTGGTAGAATTTATTCTGCCCTTCCAAGGGACAGTAGCAGCAGTGCTACAGAATAAGGCTGCATAAATAGTTGGCTATGTTCTGATTTAGTGTTCAAGATAAGAAAAGGGGCAAACATGAAAAGTATGGTTTATCCAGAACCTTGAGTCATTTATAGCCTATTCATTAGATTGTTTTTTCAAGGGAAACTTCTGTCTTACCTTTTTATTAGATCTAAATTGATGTATTACTTTAGGTCACTTGCCTGAATCTCAGGCAGTATCTTCTGAAGAGATTCAATCCTAATAAGCATGAAAGTATAATATTTCATGATATACTCTTAGGCTGTGTTACCTACTTCAAATCAAATAATGCTCTGGCATTATTTAGTTCTAGAGAAATAACATATTTTTCTAGAAAAAATATTTTTTTCTCAAAAGCCAATATTGAGTTTAGCATCAAAAGAAACCTACTGCTCCTTAGTGCTTTACGTTAATAAACTGCTAATTGTCTGCTGATCTCAGTATCCTAATGTGTCTCTTTAACATCCTTTTTTTTTTTTTTTTCCTGTGTGCTTGTACCTCATACTTTTGTGATATTGTTCAAGATTTTTATGGCTTTCCTACTGTAGTTAGATAACTTTTGATGACAGTTTCTCAACTATATTGATAACAGAAAACTGTGAATCCATAAGTATCAGAGAGCTTCTTTAAAAAATTAAAATAAAAAATAGTAAAAAGCGGGGACACTTAATGCTGGGCTGCACAGCTGAAATTTAAGATGCCTAGTTTGAAGAATTTAGTGTCTATTTTGTGTTGGGGGGGGAATAAGTGCATGAAAACTAAATAGGGTGCAGGGTTTTGGGGTGACTTTTGCCTTGGAATAAATACAAATCCCCATTCCTTAAGTCACTGGTTAACCTGTGCTCCTCAGTGTCACTAATGGGTCCTTTATATAAAAGATGAGAAGAGAGGAAAAATAAGAGGCTTACACATATTTTCCTATTGGTCCATGGACATGACTATGTTGCTGTTTCACTGTTTACTTGTACCCTATTTAGGTATGTAAGCAATAATTTCCTCTCAAACACTCTTGTATTTTTCTAAGACTACCCACTGAGCCTTGTTATACATATACAAATATGGAAACGTTTGTCACATTTTGGATGTGTTCATTTTCATTTTTTTGAATCTCTGTCTAAATTGATCCACCAGAAGGTGGAGATAAGGACTTTTAAATACTGGGAAGGAAAACATGGACCTTCTTTCCAGCGCTTCTGCTTCTTACTTGTACTCTGCATTTCTTCTTCCTTCCATTTGCTAAAATGTGTTATTCTGATAGGGGTGTTTTTATAACCCATTTCAAAAAGTCTTCCTCACCTCACTTTAAGGGAAACCAACACTCTGTTTTGGCAAGACTGTTGATTAAGCAAGTGTGACCTTGAAAACACAGAAGAACATGGTACATACATGGTTGGAAATAAGGTGCGATAACAAGGCTGGCTGTATTTAAAGAATGTAATTTTGACAGTTAAACTTGCTCGTTAAGTCTAACTTTTTTATTTGGTGCTGTAGCAACTATAACTCAAAGCCATTAATGGTGAAATTCTGACTTGACTATGTGTACCACAATTTCTACTAAAATGTGCAAGACTTCCTATAGATATGTTATGACTCTCTATACGTATATGCACATAGAATGGCAGTAGGGTTGGTGTTAGAAGGGACCTCTGGATATCATCTTGCTCACAGCAGGATCCAGGAGCACAGTTTGCCAGAACTGTGTGCATATGGCTCAGAAATGCACTCGGAGATGGAGATTCCATAGTGCTCTGGGTAACCTGTTCTAGTGTTCAAACAACCTCACATGGAGGGTTACTTGAGCTTGAACAATTTACTTTGGTCTATAACAATTTCATCCAGAAATTGATGTTGTTTAGTGTAGTAAACAATGTTCTGACACAGCTGTAAAATCAAAATTAAGCTTTTAATTATTGAATTGTGATGGCCAATCCAAGCAACAAGGGGAACACAGACAGGGACATTGATTATCAGACAAGGGTTTTTGTTGCCTGGGTCTGCTTTTCTGTGGGCTGTGTCCCATGGCTAATGAAAACTGTAAACTTATTTTAGTAATGACACAGGTGACATTGCATTAACTTGTTTAGCAAGCACTGTAACGTAAAAATTGCATCTCCTTTGTTAACATATTTTAAAAAAAAGTTTTTTCAATACAAAACAATGTAAATAAAGTTGTTTGATAAGATTAGTAACTCTGAATATGAATTCAGAAGCAGTTTTAATTAAAATATAATGACAATGGGATGACATATACTCTGATCTCTTAAACTGACAGTATGCTGGGGATCTAGTAGTCATTTGAGTTGGAGTGGCAGAAAGATGAGGATGGAAAATGAGTCTGAGGGCACTACTTTTTTCTGTGCTAGGGATCAGCTGATTTAACTTGATTTGAGTCTTGGACACTGAGGAAGCACTGAAGAGCATAAAACCACCATGGTCAAGAGCATAAAACCACATCTCAAGTCACTTATCACTTCACTGTGGGCCATGTTCTACCCTTTTCAAGGCTATAATAAATTAACTCAATGGCAGATTGTATACATTGATGTTGAATAAAATTAATTATTCATGAGAGGAAGAGAAATCTCTCCTTTATTTAGTTTCTGGTATTCTAATGACTTGGTTGCTATGACAGTATGCTGGCTTTTTTGACCAGTACAGTTTCAATATCTGTTCTCTGTACTATGTAGTAGGAAACCAAGATTTTTGTTCGGTTGAAAATCTCCATTGAATCTTCACTTTAGAGGCTGAAGCAGTGATGAAATGTGCAGGATGCACTAGGCCATTGGAGTCTTTCACTCAAGACAGGAAAATATGTTGTCATAACCTGTGGTGACACTAGGTATTAATTCCCTTGTGCAGTAGAGCTAGAGATTTGGACCTTTTAAACACCTCATAAAGTGAAGTTTTGTTATTTCTAAGATCTCTTTCAGATGTTGCTAGCTTATATAAAACTACTGGAAGTTATAGGAGAAATATTTCAAAGAACTATAGAACTTATTAAGCTGCAAAGTAGACAAATTGTGGCTTGACAGAGGGAGGTGATATAAAGAATCTCTCACAGTGGTTTCCTTTCTTTCCTCTGGGGCCCTGGCTGAGGGCCGGAGGGCTGGGAGTCCTTGTTCCCAGCTGGCAGCCTGCAAAACAGCAGAGGGGACTTGTCAGCCCTTTCCTGCAAGGTCTGCCTTGAAGCTGTAGGGCTGATGGACACCGGTTGCAGCTCTGGGCTGTCTTACTTGGGCAGTACTGGTATTTTAGTTCTGGATAAATAACTGTGTTCAGATGACTGTTTGGCCAACAGTCTCCAAAATATTTTGCTGAGTTAGTTGCTTTATTTGTGTATATATGCCAATAATGTGTATCATGGATAGCTTATTTGAATGCAGTTGCACCTATTATGTTTCTGTCCTATATATTTTTATATTTTTATCTTTGTGATCACTTCTTCACCTTCCTCATGATTTACTAAACAGGGCTGTATAGGTAAAGTAGCCTTTAGGAATCTAGGAGGGTCTCTGCTTTTTTTTTTTATTTTATTTTTTTTTTAATATATAAACAGGTATTGAAGCCTGCTGGTATTGCTTCCATGAACCCATTTAGTCGTTACTAGTTTAACAACTTTTGTTCTTAGTATCAGTTGACACAGAGGTATTTGTACCTGCATCTACAAGATAAATCATCCAAAGTACATATGAAGTGGAAATTCTTAGCACATTCTTTGTGATCTGTGTTATGCAAAGAAAGCCTAAGTGAGCAATTACAGACCTGCTTGGGACTTGAGGCCCACGCTGTGTTCATGGGTTTATTTTGAAGCCCGGATTGTGTTCATGTATTTATTTCTCTACTTTATCTGTGTATTAGAGGTTTCTCTTATTACTCCAGGTAATCTAACAGGAGTTTTTGTCACAAATATATAATGAGGATTACTTAAGGTATTTGCATACCTTGCTGTTACAGCTAGTCCCTGACCATTCCCTTGAGTGTGTGTGGGGAACCTGTATGGGCTGACTGAGTAACAGAAAGGGGTAGGTCCCTGTGGGCCTGGACTATAATGGATAGTTATACTGTTTCATTTAGGAAATTGGAATCTGATCCATGTTTATGCGTCTCTGCTATCTTGGCAAGATGCCACTGAAGTATATAGGATTACTGGGAGAGCAAGGTACTTACCAAGATGGGTAAGGTGTCACTCTGGCATGAATGATCCCCTCTGAAGCATCTGCTGTCACTAACACCAGATATACAGTAGTAAATGGTTTATTTAAAGTTACAGTGTATTTGTGCAAAGCAAAAAGAGTACCATGGTTGTTTCATTGCTAGCAACCCAGCCTTTGTAAGGAGAATATTTGTATTTAAAAAGACTCCGTAAAAGCTTCTGGTTTTGATTATCTCTATTTCCAGCATAAGAAAACCATTATCTTTATTTCTAGCATAAGAACTCTTCACTTGCTTAAGACTGTACTTCTACTCTTAACAGTCTTCCTATTCTCCTCTTGAATGAAGAATAAAAATACACACTTGTTTTCAAGATCCTTCAAATTAACATAGAAATAATTATCAAAGGTGATACTAATGTCGCAGTCCTCCATGGTTATGTATGCAATATGTAAGGATAGTTAAGTACATGAATGGAATGGAAAATAACCTTTTTTCCTGCAATATTTTTACACATCAGTCACACAGAACACTACCTTGCAAGCGGAGGGACTCGTCTTTGAGTGTTGTTAATGCTTGAATTTTACCTTGCTCACCTAGAATTCACCTAGATGGTGAATTCTACTACTTTTTTTTTATTTCTCCCATTGCATACTTGTTTAAACTTTTTGGAGAGTCATGTAAGCATAAAGATTAACATACCATTTGAAATACATTAACAGTTTCTCTACAGTAACTATAGGAAATTATCAAACTCCTTCAGTTTTGCAGCTGGGCTTGAAACAAAACCAGAATCCCAGTTGGGGTGTTACTGATCCATCGGTGCTGCGCTAGTCTTCCAATGAATGTTTCCTCCTTCAAACAGAAAGATGCAAGTTTTTGTTGCCAAGTTCCTTCTTTTTTAGTTCATGCAATGTAAATTGTGGTTACTTTGGGGAAAAGTGCTTCTGCTTTCATAACTGACTAGCGAGGGCTAGATTTGATCCTCATGTTCATATTGAATGATGCTTTTCATCAGTAGCAGTTGTTTGTCATATGAAGTCTAGAAGTTAGTGTTTCATAGTTGATCTTGGATGAAAAGAGACTTCATCTGTTGCCGTTAAGACCTTTCCTGGAGAAAAGCAATGCCTGTATGAATCAAGTTAGGAAAGGAAGCAGAGCTATGATTTTATTGTTATGCATAGCTCTGTAGCAGGCACTCACTGGAATGTTATTTCTGTTACAAAAGCAGTAGACTTGCATTAGTTTAGGAACAAGATTCAAATGCTTGCATCAAAGAACGGAGTATTGATGAATCTTTGTATTCTCAACTCCAAGTTACTGCCATGCTTACTACTTTCTTTAAATGCCTTCTTAAATAAGAGTTTTATCCATAGAAAAACATTCAGATAATTTAGCAGGTGGAAAGTTAAGAGTACAAAGCTGCTGTCTAATTTCTGTGTTCTGATTATTTCATTGTTTAACTTGGTGATTCGCTATCCTTATATCCTGCTTACACTGAATTATAAGCTCTTTGGGACTGTGGTTCTTGTTAGTACAGCACCTAATGCAATGTACTAGACCCTCGAGGGATAATTACGAATAAAATTAATGATAAAACCTAGTGATGCCAGGAACCTTAGTGCATTTGTGGATATGACTCACTTGTATTGGTGTAATATCTTAAGTGATCTTGGTAATACTCTTTTGTACTTACACTACTTTGACTTTTGGGTGAATGCGAAGTCCGACCTTGTAATTACGAAGTTACTCTTTTGGATAGTATTTAAGAATATTTTTTTCTGTTTTTGTAGTAGGGATTACATTAAGCTGAGTGCTAAAAATGCTGTTTGTTTACATTTAAGTATAAAAGGGCAGATGATAAAATCTTCTAGTTGGCAGAAGAAAAGCTGAGAGGAGTGGTGGTAGCCCCATTCGGAGGTGCCTAGACAGGCTGGAGAGATGAGCCCGTGGGATCCTTGTGAAGCTCAACAAAAGGAAAGGCCAAATCCACTCTATGGGGAGGACTTGCCCTGTGCCCTAGGATGGACCGGCTCAATTGCTACTTGGCCAAGAAGGGCTTGGGATTGGCATGAGCCACCAGTGTTCACTTGTGGCTAACAAAAAGAAAATTTCTTTACTTTTTTGGGCACTGAAAGTTTGTGGCCTCCGTCTTTGGAGATATTCAAACATGCAAGTGGATACAATCCAGAGCAACTGATTTTACTGACCGTCTTTGAGCCAGAAGGTTTAGGCATATCATAAAATTTAGAGCTATCTTACAAAGTAAAACCTTTTTAAGAAAAGATTGTACAAAATGCATTTTTGTTAGATTCAATAATTATAAGGGAATGTTGGGATGCAAATATCAGATGTTGTCTGGCTTCTCTTATGTTAAATTTTTACATCTGTTTTATTTTATATTCTCAACTGGCATGCTTGTGGCAAACTCACCATGTTGGTTTGAGGACAAAAAGGAGTAAAAAGTCTTAAGATGCATCTTAACAAAGTCTGTCTCCCCACACTTAAATTAATCACTGTAGGCAATTTGATTTTAAATGATCTATTGCCTGGACTGGTTTAGCAGCTGTTAGGATCATTATATTGCACAGATCTGGGCATTTCTTTGATTGGAACTCCTTGATATTTTCACCCAAATTAAAATAGGTCTTTGTAAAGTAATATTGCTTACAATGTGTTCTTAGTTTGTTATCACTAAGTGCTTGTTACACTTGGATTTGATATTGTCCTCCCAATGTGCTGATGAGACATTATCTCTTACTGCCTCTTGCAGTGGGAACACTTTTTCAGTTGTCTTGGATCATTTCTCTTTTTTTCACCTGATTTCAACTCCAACTTATTATGCTGATGACTGACTGATTAATCATTTCCCTTCTTATCTAATTCTCTGGATCCTATTGGCATTTCTTTTATGGACTCTTTCACTCGTTTACACTTTGCTGACAATGTAAAATTTGCATAATACAGAAACTGAACTTCTGCTCCTTTGCTCTGACGTCTTTTTTGTTCTTTTAAGCTGAATGTGTCACGATCTTCTCCCGATTCCCAGTGATAGACCTGGATGACCCCTCTAATTTTGCCTGTGTTCAGCGAACTTCAGCTCTAAGAACTCGGTATTCTCTTGGCTCCTATGGCTGAAATGCATTGACCACAATATAAATTTCTTAGCTGAATTGCTTGAGTTTCTGTGACTCCCACTCTTTCAGCCTTGCAATTTCATTATCAAACATTACTGTTAAACTTTTCTTCCTTATGAATCATCGCAGCCAAGATTTTAGTGCATCTAATGATACAAAAATGATCAAGCTTCTTCCCCGCCCCCCCTCCCCCCACTCCCCCAGTGCTGCCATCCTTAGCCTTTGCTCCACTTTTGCAGAGCTCACTTTCAATTTTATCACCTTCTTTTTGTACAAACATACAGGCCTAATGTTTCTGGGTGTGTTTTTTTTTTTTTTTTTTTTTTTTTTTTTTTTTTTTTTTGAGATGATTCTTTACTTTAAGTANCCTTATGAATCATCGCAGCCAAGATTTTAGTGCATCTAATAATGCAAAAATGATCAAGCTTTCCCCCCCCACTCCCGCACTGCTGCCATCCTTAGCCATTGCTCCACTTTTGCAGAGCTCACTTTCAATTTTATCACCTTCTTTTTGTACAAACATACAGGCCTAATGTTTCTGGGTGTGTTTTTTTTTTTTTTTTTTCTCTCTATGTTTTGGAGATGACTCCTGACTTTAAGTAGTTAGCAGCTACCCGAGTTGCATGCATGTTAGTGCATGGGTTGTCATTAATGTGCCAGAAAAAACTGCTGCTAATCCCATTCAGTAGCAGCTCTGTTAGCAGCCATCCATATGATCCTTCTTAGTTAGTGCAACCTTCTCAGTTAGTGCAACCTTCAGTGCCATCACTTGTAACACCCAGTAGCTTTTACACCAGTCCCATCTTTTCTGCATTGGCAGATGATTCACTGTCTGTTACAGATACTTCACTGCATGTGATTTACCGTTTGTTTGTGCTAATTAAACTGTGCCGGAACAAAACCTATTGAAGACTTGCTTCAGAAAGAAGCTTTTATTTAACCTTCAGTTGCATTTTTATCTCTTAACTGTATGGATTGTAGTGTTCTCATTTAAAGTGTGTTCCAAAAATCTCAGTATTAATGGATGGCCTTGCCTACCACACTTCTGCCTTAAGCAAGAAAACTGTTTATTCTGGTCTAGTCACCAGGTATTATGCTGTTTTGACACAAGCCCAAATTGATCAAATTTGAGGTTGGATCCATCTTCCCCTAGTTTTGTGGAGAGAGTTCCAGAAGATGAGGTTTTGCAAATAAACTAGAATAAGAAAGCATTTAAAAGATGAGATCAGAGAACTATTGTGAGAGAAATTAAGTGGTAAGCCTTCACTGTGCAAAGAAAAGAGTATATGAGGGGGAAGAGGTGCCTGTGTTTTTTCTCGTGTCCTTTTTTCCAGTTCAGCAGCTCTTTCTAGTTTCCTGGCTTGCAGCAGATTCTGCACAGTCATAGCTGCCTCCGCGGGAGTCTGCGCTAGTGGCAGAAGGGAGCTCACCTTCATTTCTCCTTCCTTCAAGCATTTCCTACGTTGGAAAGTGAAACCTCTGTCACGGATCTGTTTCTGCTGATTCGTTTGAATTTAAAACTGTGGACTTACAAACTTATTTATAAAAGCTCTTCTGTAGTATTCTTTTAACTAACTAATTCAGGCTTAATTGTAATACTGCCTCAAGTTCTTCCTCCTTATTTTATAGAAGACTTTGGCTTTTTATTTTTTTTTTAACATAGCCCAAACAAAAGCTGGGGGCTGTTGTGCTACTGTTTAATTTGTAGACAAAGTTGAAACTAGGTTTTTCCTTCTTTGCTATTTTCTCCCTACACAGAGCTTCTCACCAATAGAGCATCTAACTTTCAAACAGCTTTCCAGTAGAAGTGGAGGAGTCAAAATGATAACTACTTATCAGATTGAGTTGAATGAAATAATTATAGCTAATCTATTTTTTGTCTTTGCTCAGCTCTTGATCTAGAAGTAGTGATAAAATCGTGTTTATTCAATACGAGTTATTATCTTTTTTTTTTAGGGGGGGAGAAGGAACTACTTTTGATGCTGAGCACTTAAGTTTCATTTCTAGGAATTTGTATAGTGATAAAAATGAGTAAAAGTATTCATGTTCATTTTATTAAGCTGAAGAACTTACTAAATAAACCTAAATACAGCAGTTGTCACAGCTGAGGAATGTTTTAAGATATTAGAGGAAGAGTCAAAGGCTCAAATTGTGTTGTACAAGAGATAGGCCATCTTAAATCGCTCTTCTAGCCTTAAATTGACATTTAAGGAAGTACCTCCAAACCAGTTATGACCTTGCTGTTCTTAGTGGCATTATTTAATACCTGGTAAATACTCTACCTTCTAGAAAAGTTTGTCCTCTCTCTGTGTGGTTTCAAAATGCCATGAGTGTGTGGTGGTTTTGTTTTGTTTGTTTGGTGGTTTGTTTTGAACATTACTTGAGTTACCTGATGTGTACACATATACGGGGATCTTCATCGGAATTTCTTCTGTCATCCATTTTTTTCTATCTTCCCAGCTCGCTACCTTGTCCGTTCTTCTAGTTCTTAGTGGTTTTTGTTACCATTGTTGATAAGATGGGAAACTGGGAATACATAGCTCTTTCACATGCTCCATTTGAAAGATAAGATTCTTTTGGTCAAATTTTAATTCACTTATCTTCAAAGAATGTTTCTTGGCTAATGACAAGTCTTCAATTGCTTCCCTGTGTCATAGAAAAATAAATATGCTTGACAACATGAAGTAATGTAGAGTGGTAATAAATTCTTAGCTGCAGAGCATATTTTGAGAGAATTGGTTCCTATTATTTGACATCTTCCCTTGTAAGAACACTTTAGTGGGCTCTTAAGATGTGACCTTCTCTCTCTCTTTTTTTTGTTTGTTTGTTTGTTTTTGTTATGCACACTTCGGAATTTGAATATGTTGTCCTTGTTCAAATTAATGCAAATAGTGCCATGGATTACAACAAAGCAGTTTCGAATACTCCTTGGAGAATAAGTACTATACCCAATGTGCTACTTATTATGCCTTGTAATATTTGAGCCTGGTTTTATTGCTGTAGGCTGGAGAAACTGTATAATATAATAATATAATTGGTGATATTGCAAGTGGAGCAAAAAAGAGTAGGATTCATCTCTTCTGAGCTGAAAAGATGAGCAGGGAATTTTGGATTTAAAAGCTTCCTTTATGGCTGATATGTATGGATAGTATCTAGAAATTGTGTACTAAATGACTGAAAACCTTACATGGATCCCAAGCAGTTTGTGCAACTTAAGGCTGCAAGGTAGATTCATAGGTCATATTTCTTGACTTTTTAGTGCTTTCATGCTAGCCTGATCTCACTTGTTTGCATTTTTGTGATTTGTTATCTGGCTGAAGAAAAGCTTAAACCATCACTAACTACCTGTGTTGCTTCCCTGTATAAGAAAGCTCTGAATCCCTAGATTCCATCATGGGCCATGTCAGGAAATCATTTTTCAGACATACTAATTCTGTACATCCTCTGTTTGAGAGGAGTTGCATTCTCTTGCAACTTTTATGACCTCAATTTTGAACTGCAAACATGCATCTGCTACATAATTTCTGCTTGTTTTCTGGCTCTTTTTAAGTTTGCTTTCAGTAATCTGGGAGTGTAGGTTATATACCTCCCTGCTAACTTTTAGCATTTTCCCCATACGTGGAATTATTAAAGACCTCGTGGCTGCCTATCCTTTGAAATTGAGGAGCATAAGTGGTCATGGTTAGAAAACCAGCATTGAGTAGCAGAAGAAATCATCTTGCCCTGCAAGATAACTTTTATGACAGTGTTGGATGAAAGGAGGGCTGTCACTTGATATTTAAATCTAGTTTGGACAAAATTTCAGAGAAGAGAGTGTGCTGGAGAAAGCAATTCTGCATTGGATTAATGGCCTTTCCCCTATTTGACTTGGTGGTAGTGGGTTTTGGGAATAAGGTAAACAACTTTGTAGAATTTTAACTTAGTATTTTTTTGACTTTTGATGATTAATTTTCCACCTTTGCAATTTTAACATTTTAACATAGAATTAAAAAAAAATGATTAAACATGTCCATTAGGCTCTACAAATAATCTTTACCTTGACTGCTACAGTCTGGCTAGTGGGGGGGGTGGGGAAGGAAAAAGGAGAGGGGGGAGAAAAAAAAAAAAAGACAAGAAGTCATAAAAATAGCACGTGTGATGTTAAGTTGAGATGTTTCCTGGAGCACCCATGTAAGCCTGGTCAATAAACAGTCGGAGTGGTCTGAATCTGGCTTTGCAGAATAGTGTTCTTATTTTTGAAGTAGTAAAGTAAGAAAAATATAAAATCTTTTTTTTTTTTTTCTTTTAAACTCTGAAAAATAAATCCATTTGAACTTCAATATTGACCTAAACTCTGAAAAATCAATCCATTTGAACTTCAATATTGACCTTAAATTAATACTTTTGGAAGTTTGTTTCTAGAAAAGACATGGAAACCATGGTGTGGGGTTTTTTTGTTTGTTTGTTTTTTTGTTGTTGTTGTTTTTTTCCTCTCTGAGCCACTGCAAATAAAATGATGTAGCAAATTTTTAATGAGGTGGACAGCAAATGGCTAAATCCATAGTGACAAATGCAGAAGGCTAATCTAATCAAGATTACCAGTAGGTCATTCAATATAAGATGCCAATTAGCACATCTACAAAAACATTGACCTTACATAAAAAGTTGAGCTCAACTGGAATTTTAAAATATAGCCCAACAGCAGGCAGCTTGTGCTGCAGAAAATGTGAAAGATGAGTTTATGGTAGACTTCCATATTAATATCATAGCATACAGATATCAAGGGACTTCAGGAGGTGGGTTAGGCCACTTGTGGCACTACCAGCAGGATATTATTATTGGAAAAAAAACAGAGTTACTGGAATTTATTTCCAATTCCTTTTTCCTTTAATCTTTGGGATGGGGAGAGGGCTTGTAGCAAAGTGTCTTCCACATTTTTTTTTCCTGTCCTTATTAATGAGCATTTTATAATCTGTAAAAATATAGTTCTTGCCATTAATTATGGGGGGGGAAAAAAAAAGATTTTGCAGGATTTGGGGGATGTTCACTATATGTAATGACCAAGTTGATTTTGGAAAAACTAATAAATATATTTTTAGTGTGGTTAATTACTCTCAATTTAATATTAGCAATGAATAATAATGCCAAATTTTGAGAGAGAAATGGAGTATAGGATGACTAAATGATTTAGAGCTGAATTAAATACACATCTTAAAAATCATTGCATTGGTATTTCATGCATGAAGTGATGGATGTAGGAACTAGCTACTGGAAAAGCTTTATAACTCACTTCAGCATCCCATATCATTTAATCTCTTTAAGGTATTTTGCCTTTAATGAACAAAACAATGGGTATTTGTCCATAATAAATTTTTAGATGTCACTTTGTTTTTCCTGTCAGCAGTCAGAGAAAGAATTAGCAGGAGAAGAAATTATCTGTTTTTAAGAAAATACAGCAAAATAAGTACCTGCTTCCACCCTACCCTATGCATTTGGATAAAGTGGCAATTATATGAGAAATCCACTCTTTGCTGCCTCTGTATTTGCTGTCTGGCCGTGTGCTGTTTGACAGCTCGCTTGCTCCTCTCCTCTGCTTTTGCTAGCTTGGCAGTAAGCAACGTTTTCTCTCCGAAGAGCCATTAAATCTCTCACCTGCGTGTCCTGTGTGGGGCTGCAGGGAGGAGATAAGGTTGGTGTCTCGCAGCTGTGAGCATTGGTATTCCAGGCTCTGCTTCCAAGGGCATCCTGCCTCGGTGAAGCATCTCAAATGACAGGGGAAAACATACAGCCCTGTTAAATACGCTTGCTAGTGTGAGACAAGTAAAGCCAAATGGAAATGATTTCGAAATACGATTTCAAGCCATTAACAGAGTTTATGGATAATAGTAAATCACATTTTTAGGCAAGGGTATTATGGGCAAACAGCATCGGGCTTGAAGAGATGTCTGGTAATGAGGTAGCCCTTCTAAGTTTACGCTTAAAATCCTAATAAAAACCCAGGGTTCTGAGCCTGTTTGAATATGTGTTTCTGCATGATTTATCCAAGGTCAGATAAGTTATTCTGTCAAGAACTGAATCTTTCTCCGAATATTGCTACTGTGAGCCATCTCCATCTGCCCAGCATGAACTGAAAAGGCACCTGAGATTTGAGTTTCTTACCACTCTCTCATGTCATTGCCCTGAAATCCTTTTTCTGTGGCACCTTCTCTAATAGAATTAATACATGACTAAGGTTTATTTTCTGTTTTCAGATACCACAAAAGTAGATCCACACAAGCATTTCACTTCTGCAGCCTTGGGTCATTTTATTGTTTTTATTAGGTTAACAATATCATTAAAAATGCATGAATTAGAACTTTCAGTGGGAAATCGGTAACTACTTTACATGTGGTATTAATGTAGCACGCTAGGTAAATATCCCCTTTCCTAGCTTTTTGATGAAGTTGAGACACAGAGAGAAGGGGATATTTGGGATTCAGTTCACGATCAATGTCAGCATTTAGATGTCGGTCTATAAATGTCTACAACAACATGTTTAAGTTCCTGTTGTATTTGATGGAGGTCAGTGGAGGGTGGGAGCAATTCACAATGTCTGAAATTAGACAGGTGGAGCCTGGTCAGCAAAATCCCAGCCTAGGTTCCATTGAGTGTAGCAACCAAGGACATGGTTCAGTTGTCTAATTTTAGGTGCTCAGTGCTAATTTAAATATTCTGGAGCATCTCTGGGGGCTTTTACCTGATGATTCACAAGAGGAACGTCTGTCAGAGGTCCTTTATCACATTTATTAACCTTAGGTAGATGTCTTAAATGACCTTAGGAATTTCATGTTGCTCTAGATGTCCACTCTAAAGCAATGAAATGAACTCCTAAAACTGCCAGCCACAATGAGTGTGTAGTTACCAACAGGTGGAGACCTACACTTAGGTCTCTGAATTTAAAGTTGGAACCTCTGCAATTTATCTGTGATACTGTATAGATGGACTGCAAATAAATACACTGCAAGATTGACCCTTCAGGGTCCATCTGCATCTCATATGCTCTGGTGGTGGTCATTCATTCACCAAATAAATCAAGGCTCTCCTGCTTTTGCAACAGTGGCATCTTATTCTGTAAGGGATCTGCAGTCTAGAGCTGTAGCTCTTATTTTTCTGCGTGGATGAGGAACCATGAAGGAATTTGTAACTATCTCCAGAAGAGTCGTGCACTGATTCTTCTCACATGCCCTTGGAAGCTACAAATTGTGAATGATACAGCACCGTTAAAAATAATTGAATAATTATCATTCAGAGATGAAAGTTGCACGTCCACAAATGAGACAGTAAAATGAACTTGGCTAAATGGCACAGTCATTTATACAGACACTTAAATATTTTTATATTCTCATATGTGGGCTTGATTTTATTAAAGGAAGAGAAATGCTTCAGAATGTTTATTATCTGTTTTATGTTTCTGACTGTTGGACTCCCAGGTTTCTTTTGATTATTGATTGACAACTCTGGATATCTGTAAGTTTAAGTGACCAAAAAAAGCAAAATATTACTTAAAATTACAAAAAAAATTCTTTTCCAAACATCGAGGACAGATAAAGCAGGCTTTACTGAAGGATTTTTCAAACTCCAGAGTTTTTACAGTGAGGGAATATACTGACTTAGGGTAATTCTAGCTTTAATTAAACCTTGATTTTCCTATTTATTTATTATTGTTTTTTTCCCATGGCCAAAATCCTCTATCTTTAAAACTCTTCAAACCAAAGCAGTGATTATATCATGAGCTGAATCTGTGAATCAGTTCTTCCTTTGGCAACTGCTATTGATTCAGAATATGTGGAAACTGTTGCTTGAGAGAGAAACTCATCTTGCAAAATTCAGTTTATTTGTAGCTGTGGGATATATATTTGCCCCTTATTTATTATAAATGCCAAACTTTTATGCTTGAAGATATATAATTTATGTGTAATTAATCTTTTTAGCATCTTTGAAGGATTCTAAGATGCTCTGTTTTATATATTCTTTATCTCTGTGTTAATTAAAAAACATTTACCCCTCTGGAAAATCATGACGTTTTGATAGTTATTCAAAAGCTAGAACAGAATAGTCCCATGCAGATGACTTCCTCTGGCTTACTGTATTACTGTTGCAGTTACTGACTTTGTTCTTGGAAAAATTCATTGACAAACATTGGTGTGATCTCAGACTTTGTCATCTGTTAAGGAGTATTTATATTTGTTAAGATATAGTTATAACAAAATATAAAACCAAGAAGTCTGCACTTATAAGTACTGGTTGTGGAACTGGACTGTGTTGCTCAAGGCATAGTACAAATACAAAGCAAAAACTTGTCCTTGGCCTAAGACACTGTGAATTATTTTCCTTTTCTTGTAGGAAACTCTTTGCCTTTTCAAAGGGTAGTATTGCCAATCAGGTCTTATATTTAGTGCTAATGTCCAGAATAATCAGCCTAATATTGCTTATTGAATCAGCCCTGGTTCTTGTGAAGACAGAACACCTGGAGTTGCCTTTAATGAGGATAATTCCAAGTTCTACAAACTGATGGCATCTGTAAGAATTGGATCACTCCTTACTCAACCTAGGTAGACAGATTGGTCTCAGGTGCTCTTAAATTCATCTCCCCCCACCCCCTGTGAAATAGTCATGATTGTGCCTGATTAATTCCAGGCACACAACTGTTATGGACAAAATGCAAAACTAACTGGAAAGGTTACATACAATTGTTCAAAACACACTTAATTTCTCCCCATTTTCAAAATCAATGGTGATGGTCTTAGGCCCAATCGAGTACAGCCAGGCCGGTGAAGGCAATGGAATTGTATACTTTTGGATGCACTTATATTTGCCTTTTTAGTTCAGTATCAATATTCCTAGCGCTGTCTAACCTTTGACTTCCAGATGCAGTTTTAAGGTAAGTGTATTATCTGCAAATCCTCAGACTCCTCAGGAGAGTTGCTTTTTTCCTTGTGTGCTCGTGCAAAAGCTGCAGTTGGCAGGAGTGTTTTATCTGGAAACTCTACTGAAAAAATAGGTGCTCAAGTACATACCCGTCTATAGCAATTACTATAGCAATGGATTTTTTTTTTTTTGTCTTGAATTTATCAAGATGATGCAGAGATGTCGATTGGAATTTTGTAATGTCTCTATTTGATTTGAAAATTAAGTTTCCTGATCTGGAGAAAACGGTCAATAGTAACCTCACAGTTTTAGATGAAATAGTTATTAATAAATTTAATTAATGGGAAATGAGACCGTAAGGGATCTCAGAGGGCCCTAAAAAATCTCGGAGAAGAAAATACCTTAATTAAAATGAGTAGGAACAAGTGCAGTGTGCTGTATATTGAAAGATGAAAACTGAAGTACTCAAACTATAGAATTTCTATATAATTATGTAATTTTTGTTTCTGAGACGCAAAAACAACTAGCCTGTCTCTGTAAAGAGCTTGCTGAAATATCCTGGGGAGCAAGAATGGTTTTTAGGCAAAAAGGCTAGGTTATAATCAGCAAAAGGCAAGAAGGAACAAGCAAAGAAAGTAATTGCAATCTCAGCAAGGCTTCCTTACTAGGAGGGAGTTGAAAAATTGCAGTGATTCTGTTTTGAAAGAAGATGAATAATAGAAGTGTAAAAATAGTCGTGAAGTGGAGCAGGTTGCTTTGCACAGCGTGTACCTGTCCTCATAAGAAGATTTAGGAGACAAGCTATTGGAATTGATAGGTGACAGATTTTAAAATAAAATAACAAAAAAGAAATAAAGCATTACTTAACTATTCAGTGTGGTGCAGTACTACAAGTTTCTGCCCAACTCTTGAGGTCAGGTGTTCCTTTCACTTAGGCTGTCTTTCTAGAGCTCAGTGGTCAGCTGTGTCTAATTCTTGATCTTTTTCCTTTTTAGAATAGTTAAGATTTTTTTTCTCTTTTTTTCCTCCTGTTGGTCTCACCTAGGCTCACCTATACTGGACTCATCTTTGTTTTCAAGGTTTCCTTCCACCTCTTTAATCCCTCAATAATTTTTCTGTTTGCTAATAGCATGGATTTCTATTGTTGCCTACTAAAGATCTTCAAACAGGCATCATTGTAGCTTTCATCTGTGTTACCGTGTACATATTTATTTTGGTCTATCCATACACATATACACAAACGCAAATTCTTTCAAACATACACAAGAAAGTTAATTGATTCGAATTCTTCTTTAAATATCCTTTTGTTTTTTGTTCTGTGGAAAAACTTGATGGCGATTAGGTAAGTGGTATATAGAATTAGTTGATTATCATGATAAGTATTGATTCGTTTGCTGGCTTACTCTACCCTTCCACTTTCTGGCGATCTGTATACGTTCAATTTGTAAGAATATTTACTGCTGGGGATATGTTTCTGTTATGGTTGCTCATCTTAGTTTGTGACTGAATGCAAATAATTTAATAGGATTTGGAGAAGAAATAACTACTAAGAATGTTCTGGTAATAGGAAATCTCAAACTTTTTTGTGTTGGCATCTAAATTTCTCAGCAGAGATTCTCACTAGCTAATTTGAAATTCCTTGTATTTTCCAAACTTTTATTGCTGGCTAAGGAGTAAGAGAGGCAGGTGGGTGGTTCAGGTCTAGTCTGAATCTGTTTCCAGATGTCCGAATCCACCGTTTTGGTGCAAACCGCTTTGTTCTCTTCTGCCAAAGGTCACTGTGAGTTTCCTGAAAAATATGATAGTCTGCAGCCCCATCTGACTGTGGTTCATTGTACAGATGTCTCGGCTCGTTTTCGACTACCTATTGGTGCTAATCCATATGCTGCATCACTGCACTTGATGCCTGCTGCAAAATCTATCAATGAAGCAAAGCAAAACAGTCTCTTTCTGAGCTATTTGACCTGCAGCTAGTTTGGTACCAAGTCATGAATAAGAGAGTACCTGCAAGCTTGTCATCTGTTGCCTCATATGACTGCAGAAGTTAAATATATTATCTAATTCTACCTGTAAATCTGAATTAACCCTAAAATGTTGTTATATTTAGGCCTGCAGTAATTGAAAGTCAGTCATAGATCACAAGAGAAACGTAAATGTGCTGCCACTCGGGGGTAAAGATCAACTGGAAAATAACTACAGATTTGGAACTCTTATTTCTAGCCATAAAACATTAAACAGAAAAAGCATAACTAGACCAGTTAGTAGGTATAAAACAGCTTTACTTAGTTCAGTTCAATAAAATTACATTCATGAAGCAGTAACTTTGAGGACAGACAGTACCCTGGTTGTCTAGTGGGGAGTTCAAATTTCAAGGGAAAATTTTATTTTTTGAAGGGCTGTTGCCTTCCGCATCGCATACAGACCTGCCTCTGATCTTCCCGCAAATGACTCATAGTGCGACTTGAATGTTTAAGTGCTGGCATCAAATTTGCAATGCGATGATCATTTCTGACGACAGAACTAGATGTTCTCTAATCTGCTGTGCTGGATTATGCAGCTTGCTTTTCTAACAAAGAAACCGTTGCTATTAAAACCATCATGCTGAAGTTTTTGTTCTTTCACTCGTTAGTACTACGCTGTAGGTTTGCAGGTAGAATAAATTACTGAATGTCACCCCAAACACCGTGGCTTTAAGTGCCGAGTTAATTTACACTCAGAGTGGCGCTTTCAGTGTCAGGCTTTTTTTTTTTTTTTTGCCAACATAAGCACTCAGCTGAAACAACAGCTATGACTCAGTTGCCAGCGAGCGCTGCTTGAATTGATTCAGTCCGAGTTCAGATTTAGCACATAATCATGTTCAATTTGATCCACTGTGCTGCCTAGAGATAAAAGGGTTGAAAAAAATAGATTTAGCTTATGTCAGTCTCTGCGGTGATGTCATTGCCAGCGAGGGAACAGCGCCGGTCCTCCGCTCTGCCTGCTCACTTGGTGGGTGTACGAGGGAAAGACAAGGAGTAACTCAGCTAAGTGCGAAGTGTCGGAAGCCTACGGTTATCAGCAGCACTGAAGCAGCATTTGGGACTGTTCAATAGCAATACCGAAGATTTTTTATTATTATTTTTCCAGTCATTTGCTACTCTGAGATTGCCTAACTCTGTGTGCAAAAGGGGGGGATGCCAGCCCGTAGCATGGACTGTGATGTCTCCACTCTGGTTGCCTGTGGGGTTGACGTGGAGATTTTTACCAGCCAAGAGGTTAAGGTATGCACCTCCGATCCTTTTGTTGCTGATGATTCTTAGGAAAGCCGTGGGGAGCAGTAGGAATTTGTACGTAGTCATTTAGACTAAGGAGGCAGATGAGAATCTGCTGCAGTAGTAAAGCACATGCAGTTCAGAAATCTGTTAATTAAAGGAAATGGGGGAGGAATGTGCCTGCTTTTTACTGTTTTGATTAGCTGAGAAAATAACCTGCTGTTTACTCTTTAATGATAAAAGAAATTTGTTATATAACTGACATCTGTGCGTATGCATGTTTCATATTCATAACAAAAATTGTTCATTGTTAATTCTCTGAAGATATTTTTAGTCCAGTGTCACTTGCCTTAGAGAGTCTTGCAGTAAATGTATTTATTGGTATTCAGATTTTGTTTACTCTCTTGGTTCAGACCCAAATCAAGGATGGATACAGTTTTTTTTGTGAAGGGTTAAAAGTTTGTAGCAAGTATTGCTATACTGCAGATGCACCAAAATACAAAAAGTTGTGCATCTTGCATATCATATTCTTACCTCAAAAGCAACACTTAATTCAAAGGCTTGTTATGCTGGGCTCATAGTCTCTTAATTAGACAACTGCTATAGAAAAATCATTGTGTATAATTGCTTACTGGTGAAATCAATTATCGTTTTCATTTATTTTCATATTACTGCATGAAAATCACTGCAAATTAAATTTGAAAGTGGAATTTTAAGTATGCTTTTCACAGATCATCTCAAAGAGCTCATAGGCATAATGCAGTGATATTTATTTAGAGGACACAGACAACATTAGTCTCCAGCCTGACTGCTCTCTTCTTAGTATAAGAAGAAGGGGAAAAAGAGGTAAAGGTTAAATTCTGAACCTCTGCTATCTTTAATCATGAGTCATACATTGAAGCCGATGGAAATAATCTGGGGAAAAAAATCATTTTTAGTAAATTATTATGGTTCTTTTTCCCCTGTTAGTTTCTGACCATATTGATACTTTGAATAGATAGTTCTGTGTTGGCAGCAAGAGGAGACTTGATTCAAAAATTGTTTTTCCTGTTAACGATCTAATGCTGAATTTGGAGGTGAAACTGGTAGAAAATACTTCAGATAGATGATTCAGTCGCACAGTTTTGCCTATACTGGGACATGTTTCCTGTAGTGTTTTAAAGGAATAAGCAAACTTTTTTTAATTTAAGAACAGATTTTATTTTAATTTAGGATTTAACCACTATTGACAAGAGTTTGTATGGGGAGCAGCTGCATTTTAGTGTCTGCTCCATGTTCAGTATGAGACAATGCAAGAAATTAAAGTTGCGGCGGTCTCCTTGTAACCCTAATTGATATTGCAGTAGTAATAAAAAAAAAAAAGCCAAATTTGGCTTCTCTAACATCAGACAACCTTTCTTGACTTTGGTAAGACCTCAGTGAGCTGCTGTAGGCTGCACCGTGCAGTCAGCAGAGCTGAGGAGCACCGGGTGAAGGCAAACAGAAGGGTGAAGCGACCTTACAGGGAATGCAACCCCCTCCTATTGGCATTCCTGTGATTTGCTTGCTTGGGTTAAAACTATTTCTTTTTCTCCTGGCCGGATTGCAGTTGTGAGCAGCAGGACATTGGGTGTGTTTACAGCAGAACCTGCCCTGCAGACTGCAGTGCAGCCTGGAAACGCGAAGCCACCTTTGAAGACACCAGGTTGGACGCGAGCAGCAGCCGGTCCCCGGCGCGTGGGGCAGGCTGATTTTTCCCCTCCGTTCTCAGCAATTGGAGCTGTGCGAGCGCTGTGGCGGCAGGAGGGCTTCACGCGCACAGTGCTGCGCCTGGCCCGCGCTTTGGTGTCCTCCTGTCACCACGTCGGTGCTAGTGGTTTTTAAAGGTGGAGAGAGCGATGACTCCTGGATCCTTCTGAGGAGAGCCCTGTTGAGGAGGGAGGGTTGTGGTCTACAGAGGTTCATCCACGTCCTCCTGGTTTTCAGTGGGTAAAATGCTGAGGACGCATGTTGGTGGTTGACAGCGTGGGACTTTGCTAGGCTGGCAGGAACAGCAGGTAGGGAGGCTCAAGAGGAAGGGGGATATTTCTGAGGGGAAGTGGGTGTGGAAGCTGCAAAAGCCAAAGTGGAAATCACAGAATGGTTCAAGTTGGAAGAGAACACTAGAGATCATCTAGTCCACCCCCCCAATCCCTGCCCTCTTCTCCCTTGCCCTCTCCACTCTTCTCCAAGCAACTGGCAGGCATAAGTATTAAAGTAAACCCTTACGTGGTGCTGTGGTCAAGGCCATTGCCCTTTTTTCCTGCTCTAGCACTTTTCCCGCAGGGAGAGGTTTTTGTCAGGATTCATTGCTCTTTGTTTCGAGGAACGTTCCCTCAGCAGAGCAGATTAATGACTCTGCGCTGCGCGTGGCCGTCAGCCGTGTTTGCTGGAATGAGCTCTCCCTTCTGCAGAGCTGCTCTCCCAGTGGTGAGGAGTGAGGACAAGGGACAAGCTTCCCTTGAGCCGGGCCAGCTGAGAATCATAGAACCGTTATGGCTGGGAAAAGACCTTCAAGATGACTGAGTTCAACGGTGGTGGTGATGAATAGCACGGAGACTGTTGGTTCACTGTGTGTGAACCCAACCCTTCCAGCTTTTATTGCCTACTGTGTTCGCTAGGCTTTTATCATGCAAAAATTGGGTCAGGCTAATTGAGATGCTTCTAAAAGTGTAGCCCCTGTATATCAGGGGTGAGGTATATCAAGTGTGGGTTCATTTTGAAGTTCACCTGTGNGCCTGTATATCAGGGGTGAGGTATATCACAACCTGCAAAGATAATCATAGAAATCATCAAATGTGGGTTCATTTTGAAGTTCACCTGTGTAACTAAAGTTCTTTTCTTACTGTGTCTCGATGATAATTTTATGTAATGATGCTTGTTACATAAGCAATTAGGTAATGAATATTTTGTTTATTTTTACTAGAGAAATTTCAGGCATCCCTGAAGCAGTGGAAGAGCGTTCCAACTCTTACTCTAAGCAAGATACCCTGACATTGTTAGTTGCCCACGTTCTCTCTTACGTTCACATGCGCCGTTCTGCTAGGCAACAAGGTTTGGCTGAGGCCAGTAGGCATTGCTACAACAGAAGAAATACTAATGGTAAACACTGATAGAATTTGCATCTGAATACTGTAATTTAAATTGGACAGGATCATTACCTTAACACAGGAAGAAGCACTGTGGAGAAGAGCGAGGAAGCAAAGGGAAATAATACAAATCGTTTCACTGTTTTGACCATATTGTCTTGGGGATTAATCCATGCTGGAGCAGGATCTCTGGCATCCTGTAAACTAGGTATTTATTTCATGTGCTTATTGCTAGTGGTAGCTGCTTGAGGTGTGTGGTTTGGAGAGCAGCCCTCACCTTGCAGTTGTCCTTGAGAGGTCTTGCAGTCTCACACCACATCTTGACTTCAGATTTTGCTTCGTGTTTCAATTTCCCATTTGCAAAATGGGGTTGTTGACAAAGGTTCTGAGGTTGAAGGGTTAAGCGCTCTAAGAATTAAGTGAAGAAAAATGTAGAAAAACTGGAAGTGTTGCCACCCCTCTGCATGCTGCCAGCTGCAGAAAACATGAATTTTTTTAAATTGTTCTGGGTTCCTTATTTCAAATTCTTCTCTTTAGTCTCATAGTTTTTGGTGAGGGCAAAGGAAGATTGTGGCATGGCCCTAAGACTTCAAGACTGGAGACATCAGGAGGAAACCAAATAACTATATCTTAAAAAAAAAAAAAAAAAAAAAAGGTAGCCAGAAGCACTGCTTGGTAATTCACCTCTCTAGTATTTTCTGCACCTGGTGGATCTTTCCTGGCAGGAAATAGTCTGTGAAATGTACATACCTATCTGGACCTCTGGGCTTGTTCTCTTCCTCCATTTAAAGAGGAGGAAGACAGAAACTTTAAGAGTAAGACAGACAGTTATTAGTATTAACACTTTTAAAATGTGATTATTTTGCAGAAATAAGTAAAAGTATAATATTTTCTGCATCTTTTTTTCTCTCTCTCTTTTTTTTTCATTTACACCCTTCCAATAGCTGTAATACTCATATATTGGTGTATAGTGAGCTAGAAAGATAAAAATTGTCACCTTTGTTTTAGAAGTTTTGTAACTTGGCTCTGCCTTTTGATGTCTAGCATCAAGGTTTATGTTGTAAATGTGAAAAAAAAAAAAAAATCACGTAAAAACCAAAGAAATATTCACCCAAAGAAGTGGGTCCTTTTCTTGTGCAGATTGATGCTTTCCAACTCTTAATCCGATGCCCACCGCATGTTCCTCCGCAGATCCCAGCAGCTGCAGAGCTGTTTCCAGCGCGTTGACTCTGCAGCGTGTGCGGTGCTGAGGCCGCTGAGCCAGGGAGCCCGCAGGGCCTGTGTTTTCGTTCAAATTATTTCTGTTTGCTGCTTGCTTGACTCGGGGAAGTGTAGGCTGCTGAGGAATGAACGCTGCTCTGCCAGTGAAGGTCGGAGGCAGCTGCAGGTGCTTCTCCATCTGCTTTGCTTTCTGCTTGTCACTGCTCACCCTTTTCACATTGACGGAGTGGCGTTAGAGCAGCAAATGTCAGGGGGGTTGTATTCATGTTCATCCTCTTCTCTGCTAGAGGTCACATGAAGACATTTTCTTTTCCTAGGGATAATTAGGCAATGAGCAATCTGTGGTCAAAGGAAGGAATATAAATAACAGCTAGACTATGTTGCTCGGAGGGGCAGTATTAGTCCAAGGCGGGTAATAAGGTAAGACAGACCTTGCAATTATGCTGATAAATGGCACAGCCTGTGTGAAGAGCAATGAAAAGATGATGATTTTCCTTAGCACATTTGAGGGATTAATCAGAACCGCTGTGGCTGTGAGCTACTTTTAATAAGTAAGTTTCATACCAATTTTTCATTAAATAACTGCTTTGGTTAGAAAAACCTAGAGGGGTAAAGTACCTTAATCTTTTCCATTTCTCTTAAAAATTTCAAGTTTTTCAAAGGGAAATTGTTTTCAGGTCCATGGTGACCTAGTCTAATTCTTCTCTGAAGCTGCTGTACCTGTTGCCTTTCTACTGTTAGTTTGCTACTATTTACTATAACCTGAACTTTGGTATTGAGAAAAGTTGCATGTTTTGAGACATAAGTCTGCACCAACATATACTACTGTATCTACTTTAAAATAAACATACTTGCACAAAAAGTAATGGATATATATTACATATGGACAGTTTGTATTTTTATATTTTCCAGGGCAGTTCTATGAAGGCATTATGTATCTGCCTAGTTTTGATGGCTCATGTGGTGAACATCCTGTTCACTTTGGAAGATGTTATCTGATCAGATGTCACAGTGCAACCAAGAGAGCAAATTTGGGCTCAAGCAAGGAATGCTTCCCCAGTGAAGATACCCTGAATAGGAAAAGCTACCACAGTTTATTAGACATTTAGCCAGCACGCAAATTGCCAGAGTCCTGAAACTGGCCAGTTTTATGTCCACATGATGCCATTATTATGTGTTTGGCCGTGTACTGAAAATTGTCCCCATTTACATGGCAAAGCACCAGTAGAAATAAAATTTTCCCTATGAGAGACTTCTGGGGCTCACATACGGGTACAGTCCAATTCCTCCTTGAAGTATCTGTGTTCATTGTCTCCCCAGTGTTGACTCTTGACTTTTTGCATATTTATATATATATAAAATGAGTCTCAAATGCTACTAGCTTGAGGCATGTGAGCTTAGATGCCCTCTGCATTAATTGCAATATAACATATTTAGATTAAACTATTTCTGGCTTAAAAACTTCTCCCTCTTTTTTTCCTTCTTGTTGCAAAACCTGAATGCATGTGCAGCCTGAAAGTGCAACTCCAGTCTCTGCTTCCCATATAGATTTCAGATTAGTTTCTACTTTGTTTCTGTTAATTCCTGAACATTCAGATTATCTTCTTAAAATCTTAGTGTTTTTGTGATGCTTTGAACTGCCCCCATTTGCAGTTCCCATTGCCCCTGAGCCAAGGAGAAGTCTTTGGCTGCAGCAGCTAGTGGAACTGGCAGCTCTGCTGCTGTCTTGTGCGGTCCACACAGCAGAAAACAAGGCAGACAGGTCGGTGCAGAGTTCAGAGCTGAGGGTTGCTGCTTGCATTTCCCATGCCAGCGTGTCTTACTTTCATAGAATGGTTGAGGTTGGAAGGGACCTCTAGAGATCATCTAGTCCAACGCTCCTGCCCCAGCAGGGACACCCAGAGCACGGGGCACAGGGTGGCATCCAGGCGGGTTTGGAAGATCTCCAGAGAAGGAGACTCCACAGCCTCTCTGAGCAGCCTGTGCCAGGGCTCTGTCACCCTCACAGGAAAGAAGTTCTTCCTCACATGGAGGTGGAACTTCCTGTACTTCAACCTGGACCCCTTGTCCTGTCACTGGCCACCATGGAGAAGAGTTTGGCCCCATCCTCTTTACATTCACCCCTCAGGTATTTATACATGTTAGTCAGATCTTCTCTGTCTTCTATTTCGCACTTCAGTAGTTGCTGGAAGACTTCAGAGTGGTACAATGGATAAAAACTCCTTTTTTGCTCAGTTCTCAATCTGAGAATGAGAATAGTTGGAGATAAGCTTTATGATTAAGGATCTGAGTAGGAATGTACGAGATGTGGTGGAGTTAATGCCCTTTAATAGCAGGTTCTGTGAATGTTTTGTCTCAAATGCTGTTCTCCATCCTAGGGACTGAAAAGCTTTACAGGAGAGCGAGGAGCCTTGATTTGTTACTGGCTATTTTTGCATTGTGAATTGGTCCAAATTCTCTTTTTGCTTTCAGAATCCGCCTCAGACTCTGACAGTGTCTGGTAGGAGAGAGGGACTTGGTCCTGCAGGATCACTCTCTATCTAGCAGGAGACATGGCCTGCAGCATGGAAGGGCCTCAAGCTTTGCAACACCAGACACCCTTAAAATCAGTTAAATTAATGGATACAGAGCCGAGAAATACTCTGAGCCTGTTGTGCCCAAAGTGGTATCAGTAGGAGGTTGTGCAATGTAATTTCTTCAGCTTAATTTGTCGCTTGTGGAAGCGTCTGTATATTTCACATATTGCAGTGCGTAATTTTGATACATTGGCCATAAAATGTGGAGTATGAGAGCTGCATCATACAGCAGAAATGTGTGCTGCTCCTCTAACAGCCAGTGTCAACCTTACAGAAATCTAAGGTTTTCCAATCCAGCTCAGATGTGCTGCTGTGGTGCCAGGTGAACTACCTATGGTAAAAAAACAGTAGTTCTGTAAATAAAGTTCCACTTATGCAAAAGGTAATTATTTAATTTGCTACATTAGTCTTGCTCCAGGTTTATCAAGCCCAGGTTTTGTTGTCATTTTCTGCATCTTCTTTTGGCTGATGGCTAATGCAGACTTAGTTACTTTCTTCTTTCCCAAGTGGAAGCAGGTAACTGGAAGAAGTAGAATATATTTTTTTCTGTTGTCTTAACAATTAGATCTGTACTAGGAAACTAGGGTCTAACCAGTGCTTCTCTCTAGCTTCTTAGGGAACAATTCAATTGCTTTGAAGGGGAAGGGAAGGAGTTTTTTTGCTTTGTTTGTATATTTTTTGCTTTGATGTGTGAAGTTTCTTTTGGTTGTTTCTTTCGGTTTTGTTCTTGCACCGTCAGAAATATTCTTGCTCTTTTCTCCCTCAATTAGGAACCTTTTAAGAGCTACAAATACATTTAAGGAGCTGGTGAGGTGGGAACCTCTGAGCTTTGATTGGCTACTATTATCCTGAAAGGAATTAAATGATGGATAGTCGCTAGACTGAACCACATTGAGCACATGTGGGACAGACCATATTTTATAGAATGCTACCAAAAGCTGTTTTCCTCTTTCTTGTCCCCATCTTCTCTGTCTTTTTTTATTCTTTATCTTTTTGGAATATAAGAAGGAATTGTGCATTATCTGTTATTGTTTTCCAGCACTGTATATGATGTTAGAAATAAGTAATGGTACCCTTTAAACTCTTGAAAGCATCCAACCAATGAGTTGGTTTATAAGGCACATTATAGAGGCTATCTATCATGATGCAAAGGACATATGGGAAGCACATTAGAGAGACTCATGGGTAGATGACATACTCCTTCTGCTTTACAGATATTTAAGGATTTATATAAGAAGGGGAAATGAAGTGCAGGATTTAAATAAGAACAAGGGAAATTCTGTGATAAATTAAAAAACAAGAGTAAAACAATGTGCAAAGGCATTAATGGCAAGAAGGGATGAGAGGTGGCAAGGGAGTATTTGTGTTTAAAAAGAGGATGGGGAGCAAGGCTTGGATAATTACAGAAATTTGCTTCCCAGGAAGCAGTAAGGCCTGGGTTGTCTAGAGCAGATCATGTCAAATGAATCCTTCCTTATTTGACAGGGCAACTGGATAAGTGGAATAAAGAAGACATGGAAGATAGATGTTTTGACTAAGGCTCAGCGTATTCCCATCATAAGTAATCTGCAGTCTAAATATAATCTCTGTAAGTGGGTACACAGTTGTTTGAACTCTTTCCATTTTAGATTTTTTTTATTCTGAAGTGATGAAGGCATTTAAGCAGACATGCTCACCTTTATTCCTAGAACTGAGCTTAAGTTGATGTTCGTTTTTATTAATTAATAAATTTCTGGTATAACAGAACAGAGAACAACCTAAAAAACACGTGGATGACACTGTGTTGTTAGGGTTGAAATTCAGAACGACCTTAAATTAAGCAACACAGTAAAATGCAGTTAAGACGAGAGCAGAGTATCCTTGAAAAGAAATCAAGATTAGAGCTAGGTAATGAAAATGCATGTGTCTGGAGAGCTGCATGATGCAAGTCTGTGAGCTCTAATGGAACAAAACTAAGTACCATCAGCAATCTTATAAGTAAAACCATTTGTGGATGTAGGGAAGATTATTCAGTATTTAGCACTGAAATTTTTGCTGGGCTTCTGTGTCTAATTTTGGCAGTGCTCAACAGCAGATGCAGCCGACTGGGAGGATGCGGCAGAGCGAGGACGGCAGCCTTTCCAAGGCGGCCGGGATGACATTTACCCCATTTTGTTACCAGCTAGATACTGGGTGGAGAGAAAGGGACAATTTTGCCTCTGGGAGTTGTTACAGAGCGTGGCATGGTGGATGGAAGTCTAGTCCCACTTGGCGCTTGGATTGCAATTTGCCTTGGGCAGGTACTTGCTAAATCCAGTGTCAGGCGGCCTGAAAGCAGTGGAGCTGTGGTTGGCACTGCGGTATCCCTGAGCCCATCTCACTTCTGCTAAGTGGCATTTTACAAGCTTGAGCTCTGCTGATGTTGGCCACTGTTCAGCTGAGAGGAAACTTGCTGCTGCAGGTGGCTACTTAGATTTTTTCAGATACTCATTTTCTGTATGTAAAATGAGATTTTTGTGTTGCTGTCCTCTTTGCAGAAGAAGAAAATTACTGGAGTGTGAAAATTCATACCTTATATTTAGAAATAGCTGATTATATTAGAGGGATTGCAGGATGGTGCGACCGGCCAGCTTTCTGCAGGCTACTGCCAGTCCTTGAACCATAATCTGCAAATCGTTGAACTAAAAAAAATTCTTATTAATCATGACAGCTGGGAACAAAGCCAAATGCTGCGCTCTAACCGTAATAAGTATTCTGTTTATGTTACACAGAAGTAAATTATTGATACACTTAAAGTTCTGGGTGTTTGGGAAGTTGATGAATCTTCTGTAAAAAAATGTTTAATGAATGAATAAAGAAGTAAGGTGTTTAAATATCTTTCTCCTGTCTTGATAACAAATAACTTGACTGAAACTGCTGAAAAACTGTAATTCAAGCTACTCGCGCTTGATCCTCTCCCCCAACGGGCTGATATTTCTTGGGTAGGGCATTGAGATTGGTGTCAAAAAAACTCTTGGAGATGGTGTCAGACCTGGAACAAGAGATTACCCAGTGCATCCTAGAGAACAACATAGAAAACTTTGGAATATCATTGACCAAACATTTGGTAGACACTCTGTTTAAGCTGCACTTATTTTGTATAATGTGAAACAAGAACAAAAGGACATAAAGGATTTTATACATAGGAATTTGCAACTATAATGGCAGTGTGCGCATGTGTGCACATGCAAAATAAAGCATGTAGTTGATGATAGTTGCAGGTTGATATATCTTGAGCAACTCTATTTTGCGACCACTTCCTATCTCTAGGGAGCTATTAATGCTTTCAGCCTCTTCTGATTTATGCCCCCATAAATGTTTTCTGTCAATCTTGAGGTGTATAGATCTACTCTAGATCTATATACTAAGTCCAGAGCTATTCTGCTTCCGAATTGTGAAGCCCTTAGAGAGTCTGTGGCCTGCAGCTTGTAAACCACTGATGGGGTTTTGGATGGTCTTGTTTGCTTTCAGTTGTTAAACTGTCTGTCTTAATTAAATGTTATTATTCCCTGCTGATTAAGTAAATAATTGTTCCTTCAGTGCATGAGAAAAAGGACTGTAATACTGAAATTCAAAAGAAATTCAAAAATTCATATTCTGAAATTCAAAATTCTAGGTTTGAGGCTTCATGTAATGTGGCTTCTGCAGCTTGATTTACAGCTGGGAGCCACCTGATACTTGAAGGGACAGTGAGCAAGTCAATTCCCTTCATTTTGACGCTGGCTACGTGGCCTGGAGTTGTTTGGTGCGCGGATTTTCAGGTTACTTAGATCCCAGTTGCATGAAACCTTGCTGCTTTGGAAGTCTCGCTCACTTTTGAATCACGGGCTGCTCAAGACGATGCATTTGTCTGGCTCTGCAGATGAGTGTCTTAAGTGTTTGCAAAGATACCCACCTTTACAACATATACATACATGTGAAAAAAATAACCTCGAACAAGAAATTAGGCTCCATGGGATTGTAGACATTTTATGGTGTCTAATCTGCTTAGGAAAAAAAGTCACGCAATAAGTTTTTCATAAACAGAAGAAAATCTGCATTTTTGTTTGCTGCTCTGCTCGCCCATCACTGGGCTTGTTGCCACCGTATTGATTCTCATAACGGGTCTGGATATGAGCTTCTCTGAAGAGTGACTTTGTTTCATCATGTCAATCCAGTATCTTTTTAATATCATGCTGTTTCTGATATATTTTTCACGTCAGGAAATGAAAGTCATTTTGAAGAGCAGAGCTGTTTTTAGCTGTAAGACAGGATTAGTCTACTTTTTAAAGTCTTGTTTCTAAACAAAATCTGTGCCAACTGGAAATTACTCAGTTGGTTGAAAACTGTCACAAGAACAGTTTGGGCAGGAGTATTTGTTTTTTCACCCTGGGGTTTCTTCCATCTGCCTAATAAAACAATTATATCACTGCGAGATGACATTTCCTCACCCGTATCCTGACTGGCAATGGACAGTGCTGGTTGCTGTTGAAGCAGATGAAAAACATTTTTTCCTTTTTCCTTTTTTTCCCCTTTTGCATCTCAGAAGGAGCCTGGCTCTGGCATCGTGGTGACCCCTCTGTAGATGCTGCAAGGCTGCTCAGGTTCACCCAGAGCTTTCCTGGCTTCTGTCTAAAGAAGCCCAGGTTTAAGCTTCGTATTAATTTTACAAAAGACTATGGCAAGGTCATGCTAACTGGGCATTGTGTTTGTGTATGGAAATTAATACTGAATTTGCAGATCTAAATGCAACACTGTAGTGCTTTTAATTAACTGGCTAAACCACTGCTTGACAGCTCTCTCTAATATTTGAGCATTTATCTACACAGCTTGGGATACCACAACGATCAAGGACCATGGCCCATCTCTGGACTAGGCAGGGAGAAAACATCTTCTCAGAGTGCAGAAATATTTCAGGTGCTTTTTTTTTCCCCCTCCTTAAATTTGAATTATTATTATTATTTTTTTTCTCTCTCTAAGTTGATTCAAACTGGAGAAAGTTCTTCAATTTCTTATGCTGAAATAAGGTTTTTGCAGTGACAATATGGAACTTTCCCAGGAAGGTATGTGGAAGGATATAATCTCTTTTTATGCACATGCTTTCCATTGCTTTTCTACCATGAGCTGCAAAATCAAACACACGGCCAAACTTTCTCAAAGGTAGCAGCATTCAGACTTACACATTCTTTATACATATATAGATAGACAAAACTAGAACAATATCTATAAATATATATATAAAATTTATATTTTTGTACAAGTGCTTCTTTTGATAGCACAATTCCTGTCATGCAGAAAGTCCATGTCCTATATAATAAACAAAAAGAAAATAAATGCTTTCTTTTAAATGCATTACTTCCAAATGTTTCCCTAAAAGCTTTTTATGAGCAAATGACCATAAAGAGCAGAGCAGGTTAAAAAGAAAGTATACACAAAGAACTGATAATAAAGACACCTTTTCACTAGTAAGCTACAGAAGGAGATTTCCATGAATCATAAAAGTGTGAATCAAAAAGAAATAACTTTGCACAAGGAATTGCAGCAATTCAACATTTCAACATTTTTTCTTGGTTTTAAAGAGATTATTTTCTGAAGCAAAAAAAAAAAATCTATATTGCTTGGTATACACCAAAGCAGAAAGTTTCTTTTTGTTGTGGTTGGTTTTTTGATACCTAATTGTTTATAGGATGACAATGCAACAGTTTTTAAGCAAAATACAATATTTATATGTTTATAATGATAAAATAACTTTTCAAAGAGCTCCTGCTTAAATTTTGGAGAGTTTCAGGCATAGCTCAGAGCATGGGTTCAAGTGTGTTGCTCCTTTTTGGAGGCACGTTTTGTTCTGGTCATGTATTGAACTCGCTGCCTCTGTGTGACCACATCAGTTCGACCTTCAACAGCGAGGCTGGGTAACAATGATTCATCTAATGGCTTATTTTTCTGCATGTGCTTTTGAGCAGATTACTCTGGATGTACTAATTAATCTTCTCCTAAGGATTTCATTGGGCTTCTCCTGGTATTTTTGACAGGAAATGTGTGTGGGGCTTGACCGTCCGAAGTGCATAGTGCTTCACTAATAGACAATCTGTTTATTTTTAATATTTTTTAGGAATGCTTTGTTCCCACGTATGTTTAAAATATCAGGTAAGAAAGGAGATCAAAAAAAATCCTGTTTTAGAATGAGTAAAACACTTTTAAGGACTGCTCTGACTAGTTACTGGAACAGATACTAAAATGCAGAAGCAGCCATGCAGTCGTAGTTGCTTTTAATCAAAACAGTTTGGTGTTAGGGCTTTATTTTGTATTTTTTGTTTGTTTGTTTCTTAGCTTGAAACCGCCATAGAGAAATAAAGATATAGCCCTTGGAGATCTAAGGATAAAAATGGTTACTACTAATAAAGGATTCTGAGCCAAATTTAGGTTGAGCAAATCTAAGCAGAGAACCTAAATAAGCAAAGAGGGTCTTAATTTATGTCCCATTTTTTTCAGAATATTTGGTCCGTGTGTAACAGCGTTCCTGTTTCAGATGCAGATTGCTGCTCCCTCTTTCCAGATGTGCTTGCTCCCCTCATCAGCAAGGCAGCCAGACTCTTAATTTAGACTCTACTTTTTAATTTGGTCCTTTGGTTCGCTTGCACAAAGATCGAAGAAGGTGGGATGACTCCATTCCAATTTTATCCCAACTTCCTCCTCTTTCCAGATCAGAAGAGATGCAAACTGGCATCTCGAGGAGGAAAAGAATGAGAAACATGAGAACCAGGTAACAGCAGGCTCAGTGACAGGACCTGTAGCTCAGAGCTGTGTTGTATTAACCAGGCAGAAGAGCCCGTCTCGGAGACCCCAGTTTCTAGGCGCTGTTCAAACGTACACGGAAAATAGATCTGCTTGGGTAATTTCCAAGCCAAGTGCAAGACGTCGACTGACAGATGGCTCCGGCAGCCTGGCAAGAATAGGAAATAGTCAGAGTACAACCAGTGTGTTAGACAGTCGGCAAAATACTGCGTATCCGGCCTGGCAGTTACAGGCTACTCCTCCTCTGCCCTCCCCTCCCCTTCTCTTCCCCTCTCTTCCCTTATCACTTTCTACACCCAAATGTGAAATGGCTTGGAAGGAGGTTTCTAATCGTGCTAGTGCAGTTGTTTGCAGTTGCTGGGGGAGAAAGGGAGGGAGAAAGGGCTAAGCCTTCTGTCTGCCTGATGAGAAACAGATGAAATGCTGTAAATGTCCCTAAACTGTAGGTAAAACAGGAAATCGGGAGTAGGCAAGCATTTTATTTGGGTAAACTATGTCCTGTGGCTTTTTGCTGGTTATTTTTCTAGTTTAACTGGATTCACAATGGCAGGGAATGAATGGTATGTATTTTATGGCTGCTTGGTAACCCTCTAAGTGAGGGTATAAAAATGCAGTAGTAGAAACAACTTCTCTAATTCTTACTGTTCCTTTTATTACACATCATTCTCATATGCAGCATTATATTCAATTAGGTCTGGATTCTGTGTCACTGCCATCAACAGAGAGGGGTCCCTAAATACTCCAGCAGACTCAAGAACAGACCTTTTAAAAACTCTGAGCTTTTTGCATCTCCTCAGTGAGTCTGGTTTTGCTTATAGAAGTAAGATGCTTTGGAGGCAGTTGGGAGAGGGCTGGTTCTAGGCAAATGCCCATGCTCTTTTGTCACTATATGTCCTTGCCTCAGTTTCCCTCAGTACACCAGGAGAGTCATCTGACTCAGGAGCAGTGAGAAGACACTACTCAGCTTTCAGAGATTGCATTAAAATAATGTAAAAAAGGGAAGAACGCTGGAAACTTTTTCTTACAGGCGCTGAGTTTATATAGTTGCGGTGAATGTGTTTCATACAGCTTCTCAGAATGAATAACTTTATAATCTGAATTTCCTTCATGAGTTTGAACAATCTTTAACTAGTATCGTCCTTAGTATTTAAAATTTTCAGCTTTTCCAGGTGCGCCAGCTAACCCCTTTTCTGAGACATGCATAAGACTTTCAGGCTGAGCTGGGGATGCCTGGGAGGCAGCTCTCCTGTTGATCTTCATTTGCTGGGATTTCCTTCACATCACAGAGCAATACGGGAATTAATTACTGGACTTAAGTGCTTTCATCAATAGGATGGAATCAATAGCCAATATTGTACTGTGTTCATTCTTAAATGCAGTGCATGGGAGCTCCTTGGAGTTTGCTGTGCACGTTATCTACTCATATATTGTTTGAATTCCCCCAAAACAAAGGCTCGTTTTAGGACGGCCTTCTAGACTTCTTGGAGAATGAGTGGTGTCTCTCCAGAGCATTCCCCAGTACTAGCAAAAAAAAAAAGATAAATCTACTTCCATTGCAGCTAGTTTGAAGTAGTGTTTCAAGAAGCTGATATGGTATGTAGAACCAAAGTCTTCAAAACTGTAGTATTTGAAAAAAAAAAATGTCTTGGGTGCTAGAGTAAAATAGCAATACTTGTATAAAGAAGAAATGTAAAGTGTGGATTTTTCTTTTAGCTCAATCATTGGGTGTGAAATTGAATTGAGAAGTCTCCAAACTATATTAAATCTCACCCCCTTGGCATTGCCACAGGAACAATTTATTTCGTCTTGAAGGAGCCTTTGGTTTCCAGATCAGTGGAGCTGAGCAGGAGGAATGTGCGTCACTTTGAGGTAAATGGGAATGTGAGCTGGTTAAAAACAGAAAAGGCAACACAGCAAAATTCTGTGCCCTGACATTTGTCAGCCTCTTCTGAGATGTGGATGCTGCTTCCTTCAAGCTCGAGGGCAGGTATTATCCCTGGCCCTTTCACTGTACTGAGGTTTGGAAGCTGAACACAAACAGTGTTTAGGAGTTCAGGTGATTTTCAAGAAGCAAAATCTGTCTGGCTTTGTTCAGCAGGAGGTTGGTGGTGCCACGGGTGAGAAGGGGTGACTCCTTCCGCAAGGGCAGGTTCCAGGGCAAGGTGGAGCAGTCGGACTCCTTCCAGCCTGACATTTTCGTTCTACTTTGTTCCCACGAGCTTTTGTGAGATGAGGAATTACAAACTAGACGATCCATTCTGTGATTCTGTGAATCGAATACCCTGCATTCTGTCATGTCTGTTATACTGCTCAAAGTGTCGTCTTCTGGAACAAGACACTGCATCGCTAGGCAGGANTGTTCCCACAAGCTTTTATGAGATGAGGAATTACAAACTAGATGATCCGTTCTGTGATTCTGTGAATTGAATACCCTGCGTTGTCATGTCTGTTATACTGCTCAAAGTGTCGTCTTCTGGAACAAGACACTGCATCTCTAGGCAGGAAACCTTACCCCAAATATTTTGGGGGTCAAAATGATTCTGGCAAGTAGATACAGGAATACTTGAACACGGCCTTTAGTCTCAGTCAGGTTTAGGTAAGAGCTTCCAAAACAGCCTATGGGTAAT
The DNA here is from genome assembly GCA_013389825.1 of Crypturellus undulatus. Classification (NCBI taxonomy): domain Eukaryota; kingdom Metazoa; phylum Chordata; class Aves; order Tinamiformes; family Tinamidae; genus Crypturellus; species Crypturellus undulatus. Next base: position 131,738 of record VWPW01030067.1, read on the forward strand.
TGTGCTCTGCTTGCTGCTCTTGCACTGCAGGAAGGGAGGAAGTGGCCAGAGGAATAAGGTCACTTTGCATAAAGTCTGAAATAGGGAGTGTTTATTCTTTTCTCTTGCATACTACCATAGTACATTAGCATTATATTAGCATTAATAAGATTGCAGGAGGACAAACAAATTGGTCTGGATGCAACTAAAGTGAGCGAGATTTAATACTTTTTTTTTCTCTCTTTTTAACCTGACACTCTCAAAGTTCAAATTTAAAATTCCTTAAAACCTTTAGGATGTACCAGTGATGCCCCAGTTGTCCTCGTTGCTATAAGCTGGGGTTTCATCTGTTGGTAGAATATTTTCAAAGTGCACAAGAAAGTCTTTACATCCTGTCCATTTTCTTCTTTCATCTTGTGCTGTAGCTCTGTGGAAGCAGAAGGGATGCTGGACTCAGGGCCTTCACTCTGTTTAATGCGGAACTCATTTCAAGTAAAACATATTTTCTAATTGCAAATTATGTCTTTGTTACTGTACACAATTAGTTATTTGCATTTTCCTTTTTCTTTACATACAAGAACAGGAAAAGTAAAGTGGAAAAAAAATACTTGCTTTATTTTCTTACCAAAATCTAGGAAACAGGGTTAGTCTAAAGTTTTCAATCACAGTCATCTCCTAAATGAAATGTGGAACAAGGGTGATAATGAGCATAAACATACTGAATAATAAAATGTAATTTGTGCTCTGAGTTCTAGGGCTCCAATCCAAAGCTCACTGCTATCTGTGGAAAGACTCGCATTGATTTGAATTAGGCCTTGGCTTTTGTCCTGGATGAACACAATACCAGGGAAGCTATTCATGAGAGCAGTGTTTGGAAATAAATCATAGGAACGTGGACTGGAAGGAACTTGCGCTGTCACAACCCCATTCGCTTGCTAATTCAGGCCGTCAGGTTTTACAATGCTTCTTGTGGCAATACTTTGTCATAGTTCCTTGCATGAACTAACCAAATTCAATCTTAAAATCATTTACCACCGCTGCTATAATTGCAAGGTTGTTTCTGAGTCATTACTCTGTTTGAAACCTTTTTCTAACTTCCAGCTTGAGCCTATTCGTGCCCACTTGTTTCCATTTGTCTTATGCCAACATAGTCTTCTGGTTTAAATAGCCTTTTTTTTTTCTTCTCTACCCTTTTCTAAACTGGTGATGACAGCCATGTCTCCTCTTAATCTTTGTTAAATAAGCCAAGAATTTTAATTCTCCTTCAGCGAGTTATTCATTACTTTTATCTTAGTAGCCTTTATTTGAACCTATTCCCATTTGGCTTAGTCTTTCCGGGAGGCAGACACCAAAAACGGTATTTCAAGGAGGTGTAATAGTGCTTTATGTAAGTTACTATTTTTCTTGCTTTACTAGAAATACTCTTCCAGATAACATGCAATATTGTGTTTGCCTTCTTATAGCAGCATTTCACTGACACTTTTATCCTGGGATTGCACCCAAGTTCCCTAGGTGAGCTCCTGTTTAGGAGCAGAAGCATGGAAAATATAAGAAATAAATGCATGACTCGTTTTTTCTCCATTTTGAGTCAGATTTAACTTCAAGAAAGTGTAAGCATGTTGCTTAACTTAGAAAGTTCCTTTACTTTCTGCAGCAGGTCTCAAAATATTCTGAAACTTTCAAAACTTATTCGTTGAAGGTATTGAAAAGTAAATCCGGGATTGAGATGATTATGAATCTTGAATTATTTATCCACAAAGACTTGCATTTGCAAACTGTTTGCAAAACTGTTTAAAATGGACACGATTCATTTTCTTAGAGATCCGGCTGACACCGAAAGACTTTTACTTGGATAAGTGAAAGACTGATCTGAAAGACTTACCCAGCAGATTCCAGGGGCAGCAACATTTAAGGCGTAAGGTTTTTCCTGGGAATTAATACCCAGGAAGCAGAAGTTGTGACAGCAGAAGATGCTGTGGGGCCATGAAGTATGGTTGATGATTAATGATGTCTTCTAAGGTCTGGTTTGATATCCCAAAAATGGAGAAGAACTCAGAGGTTTGAGTTTACTTAATGGCAAATAGTTTCCTTTGGTACAGTGTATGTGAGCTCACCGTGGATAGAACGCCCTGACGTTTTTAGGAGCATAAATCAAAACTGGATCCCTAAAGCCATGCCAGCATCAAATTGGAATGTGAGCAAAATAAAGTCCCTAGTGCTTTAATGATCTCCCGGTACTACATTTGACATCTACTACTTAATCGGTTTTGTTTAGGGATGCTCCCATCTGTCCTTTCAGGGAGGTGTACTCGCATCAGTTAGTTTTGTGCCCAGAACACCTTTTACACCCACTATTCTTGGACCCTCTTTTAGTGTCACATCTGCCCTGGTTTGCACCTCGCAGCAGCCCCAACCAAGAACTCGGCTCCAAATTGGTGTGGAAGGAGAGTGGACATGTGTAAGAGACCAACAAAATTAAGTCCTGTTGTGCTGGGGTAGAGCGAAGCTGTTCCTTAATGGATAATTAGCCAGAATAGCCCCTTCCCAGTGGCCAGGCATGTCCCTGCATCATTCAATTCCATGACTGATAAGTATTTTTTATATGATGAATGATCTCCTTGGTGACTTGTGGGGAAGCAGAAAGGGGTAACACGATGGGCTGTGAAATGTTCACCTTGCTGCTTCGTTTTAGCCACTGTGTTAAAATGCATGGATCATCTCATGGGTAAATAAGCTTGTGTGTCTGAAATAGCGAATGTAGGTAACTTCATGAGGTAAGTCTTAACTAGCTAGTCAATATGCTAATGCTCTGTTCCTTAGATTATAAAACAGTACTGCATATTTTTGAGTAGTACTTTATTCTTTAAGTCTTGTTTTATATATGTGCTGGTCACCCATCCTTTTCTTTCCTGCCCCCTACCCTCTCCCTGTGCTCATAGTGAAGGTTATAGGATGAAATCCTCGAGCATGGTAGGGTTGAGACCGGCTGCTACTTGTAGCTGACCTTGCTACAAATGCAACTCAAGGCATCGCTGCTTAGGAAATACAATTTCGCAAAACTGTAAACAGCCTAAAAGATAGAGCTTAGGTGTGAAACGCTGAATGTTTTTCCATGGGAGATGGTAGGACTAGGCCTGCTTGTACAAACCCATCAACTTCATGCTGTTTGTGAGATTGCTCTGTGCTTTTTTTCACCCTCAACCAAACCACTGAACCATCTCCAGTGTTTTTTTTCCCCCCCTAACATATCCCCTGTGGTCAGAAGAGGAGGTGAGTGAGGTCAAGCATAATGCAATGAAAATTATGAGAGCTTAGTAGACCACGGGGAAGTTCTTCTGTGAGGGTGCCAGCAATGGAAGAGTCGTTACGGGGAAGAAGACTGCGGAACTGGCAGCGAAGGAGATCCGGGCAGTGCGCGTGCGTCAGTGTTTCATGCTCCTTGCGATGAAACTAGTCTGTTTTTCTAGTTAACTTCTGGGCAACGCTTTAACACCAACAGGGATTCCTGCAGTCTTAGTGCTCCTTGATGCCTCTTCACTCTTCTTCAGGGTAAATTTTTCAGAGCCTCGCCCAGCTTGTAAGACCAAGAGAGGAGAAGTATCGATTAGATTACCTAAACCGACCTTCATCTTCTGCAGCCGCTCCCAGTTATCCACTCTCAAGGATAAGAAATTGTTTTCTTCCTTGAGAACTAGGGAAGGTATGTTTTAAAATTCCTGCTTGTAGGAGAAATCATTTTAAGTACTGTTTTTCCNTTATGTTTTAAAATTCTTGCTTGTAGATGTATAAAAGCAAACAAGAGGTTTTTGTAATTGCACAAACTTCTCAACCTAACATAACAGCCTTCAGTGTGTGAAATGGAATGAGAAATCATTTTAAGTACTGTTTTTCCTTTTTCCTTTCCTTTTTTTCCTGAGATAACTCAAAAAGAAAGGCGCTTTTATTCTAGCTGATTTCCGTCCTCTATGACAATTTGAAAGCCTGAGTTGAACACACTGGTTAGGTTAAAAGCGAACTGGTCACTTTTGGGCTTCGTGTTTTGTGCGTCTGCCCCTGTGCGAATAAAGAGACCTATGCGTGCATGTCAGAGGTGATTCGGTGACTTTGGTTTCATGTCACAGTGTGGAACTAATCTCTGTGTGTAAAAAAGAAAAGAAAAATTATAGGGAGAGTCTGATTCTCCAGGTACAAATATACCTTGAATTTCTAATCATTTCAGTAACTCTGTAGATCTGGTATATTTCAAACTAACCTTACATATTCAATCTCCTTTTGAACATGGAGGTCTATAACCAAAAGATTTTAAGCCTGAAATTTCTCTTTCAGGTCACTGAAAGGGACCTGCAGGGACAGGTCGCTGCAGTTACCTGGGTATTTTTATTGTTTTTTTGTTTGTTTCTGCTACAGTCGCTCTTGAGAAATTGATATGTATCTGCTCTACATCAATGCCAAAATGTCCGTAAAACCTTCCCCTGTGACACAAAATAACCCTGCAACGTTGCTGTTTGTGACCTCTGGGAGTGCAGCACTGAGCTGCGGCGGGCCAGACTGTCTGCTGTGACTCGTGTTTACAGTCATGTGCCGTTGCCATTTGCACTTGGTCAGTCAGCATGACAGTTTTGCTGGACTTTAGGAGAAGCTGATGCCTTTTCAATGCGAAGGTTCCCTCCCGCAAACATTTGCCAGAATCCAGCACGTTCTGACTGGTGCTTGTCTTAGTTTATTTTCAGAGCCTTATTAGTCTATGGTCATCACTCCACAGGGACCATAAAGCTACTGGTTAAACAACTGTCAGCAAGTTTCAGATCACATTTCAACACTGATCTAATGGGACAGAACACAAAGTTAATCTTCGGCATTATTCTTTTTCATTTGCAGGAGAAATTTGAAGGTTTGTTCCGTGCCTATGATGACTGTGTGACATTCCAGCTGTTCAAAAGCTTCAGACGTGTGCGGATAAATTTTAGTAGTCCCAAATCAGCTGCTCGTGCCAGAATAGAGCTGCATGAAACACAGTTCAGAGGGAAGAAGTTAAAGTTGTATTTTGCACAGGTAATGAAATCTGTTATACGTTGCTTTGCATTGCTTCTAATGAAATATTGCCCAGCAGACCTGAATGAGAGTAATAAAATCTTCTCCCATGTCCCATCTCTCTGCTAAAAGATTACTCAAAGCTCCTTATGTGGTCAGAGCTCTACCTGCCTAGTGGGTCTGCACTAAACCTGGGGGACCAGTTGGGGCCCAAGTTACTTATACAATGCACAGAAGTTACACAGCTTGGAACAGATTTACAACACTTGGTATTTTGCATGGGAACTCTGTAAACTAACCATAAGGAAATGCAGAAATGTTAAGTATCTAAAGTTCCTAAAAGAAGAAAGATTCAATTGCTTTTATCTGATTGCAACTCTGAACCAGAAACAGGCTTACTCCTGCCTTTTGTTGTCCTTTTAAATCAATGTGTGAATTTTTAAGAGGAATTCAGGCAGTTCACTTGACATGGAGACGCTAGAGGGACAAAAATGCCCCAACCAGGAACATGAGCGAGTGATTATAAGCATCTGTTAGAAGCAGGAGATGAAGGTTAAATTCTTCTTGAATGAGGGAGGGAGAGAACCCAGATCTCCCACAATCTGGGTGACTAAAAATACCCAAAGCAGACGTGCTGGAGTGAGTTGTGTGGCCCTGGCAGTCACAGCCAGGGTACAGGAAGGTGAGGGAGGTGGAGAACCCAACCACCATCTCTTTGAAACATTTTTCTATTAAATGGTTGTGGCCACAGTGGCTTGTCAACAGTCAGTAGTGTCTGCAAGGCTTTTTATCCCAGGCTTGCTGTCACACAGATGCAATTTATTGCTTCTGGGCTTGAGCTGGCCGTAAACTTGCTCAGATGTGACGGTAGTTGTGGCATAATTCATCTGTACCGAGGCTTATTTAATATACTGGACAAGTGCAAGAATTAAACTACATAAGATAGAAATAAAAGGAGAAGAATTTGTTACTGATACAATCGACTGAGACTCATGATGGATAACTTTATCATTTTACTTCAGCTTGCCAAATACTCAGAACTTTTCTAAAGTTATCACTATGGCCTTGGTGCGGGAACTGCTGGTTTCTAATCTACTTCTGCTCTTATTTAAGAGTTTAGACCAGTAGATCATAAAAGCACTTTTTAGCCTCGTAGATCTTTGAATTAGCAGCTGTGCAGACCGAAGTTTGCTCTTAACCTCAGCGAACACAGCCAGTAGGTACAAACATTGCAGCTTTGCTTATGTAACAGCCCCCCATGGTGCATTTACCGCAGAGGAGCCATCTGTAAGGGAGAGATGAAACACGTCTCCAGGCCCTGTCTGCTGACACTGACATTGAGACCCTGCCTGGGTGTCATTTGCTATTAGAAGTCTGTGATTTGAGTCATCGTTACCCATCCTAAACCAAACAATATATTTGTTATGCTTTAAAGATCCAGACCTCGGAGACAGATGGAGACAAGCTTCACCTAGCCCCACCACAGCCTGCAAAACAGTTTCTCATCTCGCCTCCAGCATCCCCACCTGTAGGGTGGCAACCGATAGATGATGCGACACCTGTCATCAACTACGACCTCCTTTATGCAGTTTCCAAACTAGGGCCAGGTAAGCTTATGAGCCTGGTGTGAAAATATGTCACCAAGCACCGATGAAAATTAGCAGTGTAGAGGAGTAACTGCAGAGGAAGTTACTGTAAAGCCTGTACATTGCTAAGTTACATTAAACCTTTGGGGTTAACTTGAGTGGCATCAACTGGCGCTCTGCTTAAGAATGAATGTTATTTTATGTATGTACATACTTCTTAACTGCAGGTAGGTGTTCTGCATTACACAGAAAAGAGAGTTATTGCTGTGTAAGGGGTTAGTCTAAAGTTTGGCTCATAAATGCTCTTTGAGTAGCAGATCATAGCTTGTTTAAGTACCTTTTTGTTGTTTTGTTGCTTTGTTTAAATATATATTTAGTTGAGGCAACCGATGAATTTGTGGGGACTGTACATGTCCCCATGTACATGTGGGGTCTTGTCCATGAACTTGAAATTGTTACTTGAAATCAGATCTGCTGGAAACTCCAAGATGGAGATCACCAAATCTTTAAGCATTGTTGTATCTCCATCAGTGGAGAATCTCTCACACGAACAAGTAAACAGAGAGAGGGCTACTCTTCCAGTTTTGCATGGCAAAACTGTTCAAAATAGTGTGCAGAAAGAAGGAGATTGGTTGTAGCCTATGTCAAAATGAGATAAATATCAGTGGACAGTATAGATAGTCTTTGTTTTGACTGCTCATCTTCAGCTGATGCTAGCTGGGATTTTCTAGGAGATTCTTTCTCTCAGAAAAAAAGCTGATCTGGTGAAACCAAGCTTTTCACAGGAAAAGATTAGTTTTTATTTAATTATCTTTTAAAGTAGAGTTNTACTCTTCCCCATGCATGGCAAAACTGTTCAAAATAGTGTGCAGAAAGAAGGAGATTGGTTGTAGCCTATGTCAAAATGAGATAAATATCAGTGGACAGTATAGATAGTCTTTGTTTTGACTGCTCATCTTCAGCTGATGCTAGCTGGGACTGAAGCTAGCTGGGATTTTCTAGGCGATTCTTTCTCTCAGAAAAAAAAGCCGATCTGGTGAAACCAAGCTTTTCATAGGAAAAGATTAGTTTTTATTTAATTATCTTTTAAAGTAGAGTTTTCTTTGATATTTGTTAAAGCATTTTAAAATTTCTAAAACAGAAAAGGTTCTAATTTTAGGCCTAAGCCATATCATTTAGGAATTAAGGTCTAATTTAAGTTCATAAGCTATATGAAAGAGTAGTATGTTAAAATAGCTTTATATAGAAACAAAATGCTTCAGATTCAATCTAAAATATATATTTTTTAATTTTAACACATGAAAATTTCACAAACAGCTTATTTTGAGGATTTTGAGGTGATATTAATTTTTATTTTTTCAGCTCTGCTGAACACGTTGCGTTTTTGTTCTGAGAGTATTTCCATTTTCAGCCATCTTATCACTGTACTTCTTGTGTAACTGCCCTGGTGAACAAAATAACCCCGAGCTGAAGGAAACATGTGGGGTGTGGGCAGGTATTTGATTCACACGCGTTGCAGAATAGTGCCATGTCCTTGTCATGGGGGGATTTTCTCCTCACAGGAGAAAATGCATATCAGGAGAATCTCCTCTTGTGTTTTATTCCTCTTCAAACAGTAAGTCTTTAGACAAAGGATGTGAGGTCCAACAATTGGTTCTGTATTATGAATTATTATTTTCAGAATTGTTTTTTTTTTGCTTCCAAACTGCTGAACAAAAGGAAAACAAAAAATACCTCCTTTTTTTTTTTTTTTTTCTCCTTTGATGCATCAGTGTTATAAATGGAAACATGTAAATGAATCCCATAGCTGGCTTGGTAATAAATCGATTGCTGTTCTGCAGCAGTGGAATGTGAAATATCACTCATTGTTCCGCGCTCTGGGACAGCTTTGTGTGAAGGTCATATTCACCCTTGTTTAAGGAGCCTGCAGGGAGCTGTATTAAAAGCCATTGTGTGCTCTCTTCTTTCTATTTTTAGCACTTGTTAGATCAATTTTAGTTAACTGCAGTGGAGGCTTTAAAATACTGCTGCAGTTCTCAGTTGTGCATTTGCTATGTTTAGATTTTCATTGAAAAACAAATCCCTCCAAAACTCACTGCTGATGTCACATCAGTGAAACATGTTTCTGTCCATCAGATAACACTGTCAGCATCATATGCTTGTTAGATAAGTTAAATTATTCCGTTCAAACAAAAACACATCCAAAAATAGATTTACGGCTTATCAACTACTGGAGGAAAATCCACTTTTTTTGCACAGTTGTTTACGCAAGTCAGAATAGTAGGCCCTGACCCTTTCATCTTTTAACTTGTGGGGATTTTTTGCTGTATTAAATACACTGATTTGGTAAAATCTGTATGTGAACTAAAGCCCAGGACAAGGCTTGAGCAGGTAAATGGTTAACAGCCTCTCTGTGTGTCCTCAGGACAAGGTGAGTTTTACCCCTCCTTCCCTGGGAGGGGAACTCATAGCCCTTGGACACAGACCGTGTGTCTCTTCTGTGAACACAGGCCATCTGCTTCCACAGCATCCGCAAAAGCAGGGGCCAAACCTCTCCCTAGGTACAAAGTCTTCAAGAACTCCCTGCACAGTAAAATAAAAAGGTTGGAAGTTGGTGAACAGGTTTTATTTTTCCAAGTGCTCTTTTGGCAACATTCCTGGAGTTTTAAGGGCGGGGAGAGGGGGCATGTTTTGGGGTTTTTTTTGTTAGGATGTTGGAGTTTGTTTGTTTTCTTTTTCAGCCTTATGGCCGCAACAAGATCTCTCTAGTGTCTCAAAAGTCCGAAGTGGAAGATTTCTTTCTGGGCATGAAAGACTGGACTTTGGTCCTATAGCATTAAATTTGCATTCTGAGCGTGTGCCCTCGTTCTTGTGGAAGATCTTGGTGTCTTTAGTTTCTGGGTGACTGAGTGTATTTTTCAGGTCTGCAGATGTAGAGATTGAGCTCTGAGAGCGATATGAACAGAATGCAATAGCCCCCATGGATGAAGCTAGCAGCCTTGATGGCATCTTGTTCTGAGCACTAGTCTATAGGTTTTTTCACTACACTACAAATAGAAAGGTATTATTAATCTCTTCAATGGTGAGAAATGTTTTCACTAGGAAGAGAACTCCCAGTAGTTTAAAATATCGATGAAGACATAAAGACATTGCAGTGAACCACGGCAGGGCTTTGGCTTTTTGCCAAGAGTCAGGCTCAGGTCGTGTCTCCTCCAGGCCTGGCTTTAGCCTGGCTCTCCCCTACACAACCACTACCTGCAGAGCTGCTCTTTAGTCTAGGCCCTCGTTGTTTGCCATGGCATTTGTATAACGTTGTCATTTCATCCCACTGAGAAATAAAGGAAATAATTCTATATGAGCAATGTCTGCAAAAGGGGAAAACCATCTCCAGACCCTGGCTATGTACAGAGCAGGATGGCTCCTCTCTAAGAACAGGCAGCTGTTTTGGCTCTGCCGTTTATTAGCACAGTGTTTTGCAAGCCCTACGCTCCCTGCGGCAGGCTCCTCCTATGCCAGCAGGCAATTGCCTACACAATTGCAGTCGCTACTTGAAAAATAGTGCAGGGCAGGCACCAACTTCAATAGCCCATTAGGCAAAACTACCAATTTTGTTTCCTCCGCATTTTCCAGTCCCTTAGCGACCTTTTACCAGGCTTTGCACCTCTTAAATGGCCTCAAATAATGTTCCAGATCATATAAAACTTTTATTTTTTTTTTTTCATAGTATGAAAACATCATTCTGAGGGGCTGCACGTGATGACTCCACAGAGGTGCCACTCAAGATGCAGAGGAGACTCTGCTGGCCTGTGGCTTCTAGGTGTGAGGATTACTAGTGATCAGGGGAGGGGTTAGTCAAGGGTCTCCGTTTTGTCCCTGGGCAGTTCAAACGTGGCTGCTGCTGGCCTGGTCTGGCCAGGGTTCGTGAGCAGAATGCGCAGCTCCTGCCTCTGCTCTGCCTCTGGCTCCTCTTAGCAGGAGTGAGAATGGGGAGGCAGAAGAAGCTGCTACGTGGCAGCTACCGCTCACAAGGATTTCAAACCATGTCTCAAATTGCAAGTTTTCTGTGCCCAGGTACAGAATCAGAGAATCACAGAATGGTGAGGATGGAAGGGACCTCTAGAGATCATCTAGTCCAGCCCAAGCTCATGTATTTGAATTTCAAGCCCAAGTACTTTCAAGCCCAAGTACTTTTAAACTCATGTTTGTCCTCACTGATCCAATAATATATTCAATATTTCATATGGCTTCCAGAAAGGGATGGAAGGGGTGGAAGGCTGGCCAGGGTAGGAGGATGTCCTCTGTTTTGGACTCCCAGGAAGCAATTTCAACTTCTTGGAAATGGCAGATCCATGCGAGAGAGGTGCCACGTGGTGTGGGTTGTTTATCTCTTCTGGCAAATATGTGTATGCAGAGGAGCAGCGTAATTAGCCCCATATAATTTGGGATGGAGGGATTGTGAGTGGAAGGTATTGTTAAGATGCTAATGACATGTTTAACATGGAGCAGACAGCTCTGAACCCATTAACCTTTAATCAGGATGCACAATCGAGGATGAGGTAACTGCACAGTATCACTACCTTTTTTTCATTATTAATTAAGTAGCTGAATGTGCTCTTTGCTGGACAGAAGCGCCTCATCACACAAGAGGGGCCCCATCAATGAAAGGTCACAGTGCTGATGCACAAAAGGATAGAAATGCACATGCTGTTATTTTTAATCCTGAAAGTTGCTCTTGTTCTCTTGCTATTCTTGAGGATTATCTCGCTTGCATCACCCAAAGCTGAAGCTTTGTTTATGGCTTGTGGCCAGGCCCACTGTTGAAAGGTGAAACTTTATTTATTTATTTATTTTTTCCTTATGCCAGGGAAATAAATAAACAAACATTGCTACTGTTTTCAATAGTTTGTTAGGAACATTTTCTGGCAGCTCAGTATAATGGATGTGCCACATAAATTAACTTTCCCTGTGTTATGCCCCGAAGGTAGTGTTTAGGTATTAGTGTATTTGATAACTTTAGTAACTTTTTTTTCATGAATAAATTGATGAGTGTTTTCCCTGCTAACTCCACTTATACAAGTATCTAGGCAGCTTATACTACCTAGAAGGAAGGGTTTGAAAAGGAGATAGCCAAAAGACACTGAAAGAGAAGACAGTTTATCCCTGCAAGAGAAGTGGGAGAACCTAGAGCACGAAAATGTCGAGGGTCTGTGATGAACAGCATCAGAGGCGGGCGAGCAATCACAGGAGGGGACTGAGGCCTGACACCCAAACCAAGATTCTGTGTCCTGTTCTGAGTAAGACTTTATTTTGCTTAAGTAATGAGAATGCTCCCACTTCAGATAAGGACACGATGCTGAGGACTTGTGCTGAACTTTTTGGCTGTGTGACAGAAGTCTCACATTTCTTCTCCTAGATCTTCCATTTGCTGTGCTTTAGAAAAAAAATAATGCTCTTCTAGTGCTAAACATAGTGTAAATGGTCAGCAAGTGTAGACTGACAGCTGCATAGGATGGGCTGGAGAGCAAAGGAGATAATGATGTAACAAGACAAATGTTGGAATGATATTAACAGAAATTTGTAAGCCATAATCCTGCTAACTTGACTTGCCACTGTTAGCGTGGGGTAGCCTGTAGTTTGTAAGCCTGGCCTGACTGCAGTGATTTGATCTGATCATTACTGCAGTAACACGGCAACTGTTAACGGATTTAAGTCTTTTATTTTATTTTATTTTTTAGCATGGAAGTGGTGTTGGGGAGGCGGGGGGAACAGGAGGCGAGGTAATCTCACTGTGTCTATTGAATTTTTACATTGTACTTCCTATCTTCATATCTTTTGCAAGAGAAAAAAAAAACAACAAAAAAGAAAACACTTTTAGGAACAAGAGACCATTGTATTAAAGTCCCTTAGTTCCTGATGTCCTGTTCCCAGCTCACTCATAACAAGTTTTTCTACATTTTGAGCCACAGGTCTGCAGGCATGAATAATTTTGAGTACAGAATTGAGTCTGCAGCTCATTTATGCTCAGAAATAACTGTATGCCTTAAAATCCCAATTCAGGGGTGCATCACATTGTGATTTGCAAAGTGACATTAATTGCTGTTGCAGTTACTTGTGCCAGAGGCAGATGAATATTTTCCCTAGTGCTTGTACTTATTTCTTGTGTGCTTTTTCAGTGGAAAGAATCCTTCCGGGAAGGATTTGAGCAGTAAAAGAATGTGGCATTTTGAACTGGGGTTATTACCTTCTAACCGGGCAGTGAACGTGATTTACTCCATGGTGGTGGTGCACGGGGAAGGGCCCGGCTCTGTGTGTGCGCAGAGCTGCTCGGAGCCGGCAGTGACCAATGTGGCCCTCAGTGCTGGTTGGCAGCGCTGACGTCAGCCCCTCGCTGAGAAATTAGCTGACGCCCGCAGGGAAAATAGGCAAAGAAAAACCATATAATTTCTCAATGTAGCACAACCAAGCTATTTCTCTTTTTATATTTCAGCCTATCAACAAGACCTGTAATGCTTTGCTCAATTTGGATTCAGAGCAAGGGTTGCCAAAAATAGAGCAGTTAAATGTCAACATTAATGGTATCACAGCAGTAAAATATTTCTCACAGCAAGATGCCTGTCTCGTAACTATTATTCACTAGTTGCCTCCTATATTTTAGGCAAAAATGCAGCATGTCCTCTAATCCTCAGCCACACAATGTTACTTGGACCAAGAACCTACTAGCACAAATATTTTGTGATAACAGTCCCAGGACTGCGACCCATTCCTAACGGGAATTACTCTACCCCGAAGTTGTGAATGCCTGAAAATCCAGATTCGTACCATGAACGAACTCTAAGCACCTCGAGTTAGACGTAGCCATTTCACTTTCTTTGTATAGTACCTAGCACTGCTGGTTTCTGCCTCTGATGCAAGCTTTTAGGAGCTCGCCTTCCTCCGTATTCAGGAGCAGCAAATGTGCATCCCCTGCCCCGGCTGTGGGACCATTGTGCAGTGCAGGAGTGCCAGCCCCTGGGCAGCTCCTCAGCCTCAGCATCCCCTGAGCTAACTCTGTCTCTGCTTCCAGGAGAGAAATACGAGCTGCACGCGGGAACGGAGTCCACCCCCAGCGTGGTCGTGCACGTCTGCGACAGTGACATGGAAGACGATGAGGACCCAAAGAATTCTCCAAAGCCAAAAATTATTCAAACTCGTCGCCCTGGTCTGCCACCTCCTGTATCTAACTGAGCACGGCCGGCAGAAGCAGCTCTTCTCCTCCAACACAGCTCTTGGTTTTTTGTTTGCTTTGTTTTATTGAAAGGCAGCCATTGCCTCGTGAGTACCAGAACATTAAGCTCATTGAAAATCCCTCACAGTAATCAAGCCTGCGTAACAAAAGGGCTAGGAAGAAAAGATCTTTGTGTATGTAACCATATCGCACACCAACTACACTAACAGCTTTTCTGGAAAGGACAAAAACAGGCTGGAGCAGGAAGGGATCAGTCTGAGGACTTTTCACAGCTGTAATTTGCAGGCTGTAACAACACCAGAAAAGTCACTTGGGATGAGGAAACAGGCTGGTATTCAGACCCCTGCAATACTCACTGCTGCCCTTGATCAAAGAGGCTCTTCCCTGTCCTCCTCAGCCCTCAGCAGACCTTAGTGTTTTCCTTTTTTTCCTGTTTTCAGGAGGTGTGGAAGGTGGGCTGGTTTTTGTTTGTTTGTTTTTTTTTAATCTGCCATCAGCGTGGTGGCCTCTTCATCCTTCTGAAGTTTTTCTTACAGGGCATCATCTTTGCCGAGAAAAACTCCCTCTTTCCCCAACTGCTGCAGAGATAACTGGTCCTTCATAGTGGTGGGGACTCCACACAGGGTGCTCTGGGCTGAGAGGAGAGGGATCAGCCTGCTGAAGGGTCCAGCATCTTCCAGTCCTCCCTAAGGAGGAGGGAGACAGAGTATCAGTAGGAACTGATATTTTATCTTCTGTAAAGATATGAGTGATCCTTCTCTTTGAGGGAAAAAGAGAAGCCACCTGCTGATTTAAGGTGGGGTTTGTTGCTTGGTAGGGGCTGCGAGTTCTGCTGCTGATAAAGGCTTCCTTGGTGTGTTGAATAGCCCTGAAACCCAATCAGTTGCACATCCCTAATAATTAGGCCCTTTTCCTCTCTACTTCCTGTGCTTTAAAGCCCTTCTGGAGCTGTATGCAATTTGGGTTCGTGGAGGTGAGGAGAAATTAGTTGGTATTCTTTGTTGGTTTCTTTTCTTCTTTTTTTTTTCCCCTCTTATTTTTTAAAATTTTTATTATTTTATTTATTTTTTTTAGGCCAAAGAAAACAGGACCATAATTAAACACTTGAAATTAGACTGCATGAAATTGACTCCCCCTTTTCACTACGTCCTGCATGTTTCTTTCTCTTGCTATGTATACTGGGTTATAAAAATGTTCTGTGTTTTCATCATGGCTGATAGCAGACAGATACGGAATTCCCTGTCTGGTAGATCTTCTAAGATGATTTTTAATGCATTTTTTTTCATTTTGAGAACACATTTCCTAGATATTTGAGCTCTGATTTTGCATATACTTAAGCATGCGCTTAACTTTATGCACATGAGTAGTTCCACTGAAATTTAATAGTGCAGAAAACTGAGCATATGTGTTAAGATACAGTGGGATTTTTAGGCACAGGCTAATTAACTGCAGCATTACTCCTCAGAACAATTACAAAATGGCGTGGTGAAATTCCTTGGTTTAAATTCCATTACAAGTTAAAATAAGTTAAAAAATCTTGGAAGCTTATTGTAGGATCTGAAAAATCAATTTAACTTATGTAATCAAAATTTTGGCATAAAAACTATGGATTGGTTTTCTGAAGGAAGGTTGCATTTCACTGTTAATTAATAAGGCTACAAAGCTTCAGGAGAATCGGTGTCCCCCTTTTTGCTGTCTTGACTCTGCGGTACCTCCAGGAAAAGACTGCTGTTTTGTCAGTGAAGTTGGGAGAAGCCGCACTCGTTATCCACAGTGAGGACAGGCTGAGGGGTAAGGACTTCCCACTCTCATATAGCTCGTTCTCTCACCACCGCTAGGCCCCCTAATGTTCCTGGTGAAATGTGGAGCCTTACTTAGCGGATAACCGTAATGTGGTAGCTCTTAATGCACTGCGGAGCTTGTGTACTTGGCACTAACAGCAGCATGTGAAATCGGGGAGTGAACAAGAAGTGAGGCGTTAGTATCTTAATGATACCTTAAGTTGTCTGAGAAGTAACTCTTTAGAGGTTTCACTGCAATTAGTTTTCAGGGATGCATTTAGAATTAATTGAAATAATTTATCACTCACTACCCTAGCACTGAAAGGTGACGTTCCTCCTGCAAATGCAGGCATAGGCCACCTATAATAACTTTAAATGCCTTTTTATAGAACATGCTGAGTGCTAATGCCCATGGGCTTTAGACTAACCCTTGGCCACATCTCCTCAAGTGAAGCAAATGACTGACGATTGACTATCAAAACTGATGCTTTGGAATTTTATATCTAAAAGTGTTAGAGAGCTCAGCCTTGCCCTTATCTCTGTGTACTCGAACCTTAGAGAGATTTGGTTTGGAATTGAATTAAGGACTTTTTGGCTCCCAGTGATTTAAAACTGTACTGCAGATAAACCATTAGATCTTATCTGTTCTTTTCTCAAAGCACATTTGCAGACATAGCTTTAAAAACAGGCCTGAATCAAGGATTCTTACCTTTATAAAACTGAACAGTACAGTTTTGGAGGAGATAAAATAGGTTCATTGTGTAAAACACAGAAATGCAGTTAGGAGATTGAGAGCTCCGGGAAGCCTGTTGTGACTAAGGTCGAAGTTTAAAAATCGCCATTGTGTGGTAAAATACAGCCATCAAAACAAAACCTTTCAGGTACTATAGAGTAACTTCTCTATCATAAAAGTAGCCGCATTTGTCATTGTCTTAACCTTACATTTTGCTAGCAGGTGGCTCTTGCCTGCCTAAACGAAAGGCTTCTTTCAAAAAATGCTGAGCCTCTGGAAATTTCTTCTATAAATTCAGTAATTCGCAGGCTGTTGTTCTGCCTAAAATGAAGCTGCCACTGACTTCACGAGGCGCTTCCCTCGGTATTGCCATTCTGAGCTCAGCCTTCACTTCGCACAGGGAGTCTCTGCAGCACTGAGGTAGATTCTCTGGTAGCAATGTCATAAAGAAGGAGATCTCCTGCTTACATTAGCGCTTCTGCTGCACAGTGATATAAATGACGCCCTTCTCATTTGCTTTCCAAGCACGAGCCTGAGCGAGACTCCCTTAGTGCAGCTAAAAGCCCAAAATGTCACAGTGCTCAGACTGGGGCATTTCAGAATTTGTGGAATAGAAGGAAGAATTTCTGTGGCCTTGATCTTTTTTTGTTTTGTAATTAAGACAAGCTAATGCAAGCCCTGCCCCTGCACATATACATACTCACAAATGACTTGTCTTCAGCTGGAAAATAGAGCAAGAGCATCCCTGCCACAAACCCGAACAAGAATACACACATAGTCATTGTGAAGTGCTTTATTTTACAAAAATGTGTCCCATGGCTAAAATACAGTCCATTTATTCAATATTTGCTCCTAAATAAAGTGGATATTCTTTTCTTTTTCTTTTTTCTTTTTCTCCATGAGTGACAGCGAAAAGGTTTTCTGGAAGAAGAGAGACTGTTCTCTGTATGGGATGATACCTGACTGAACTGTCTTTTGTAAAACTTAAAAAGAAAAAAAAAAAAAAATAAAGTGTAACACTGTGACAGTTTATGTTAGCATTTCCATCATATTGTACATACTTTTGAGATACTCTATTTAGTCATATTTTATAGGAGTATTGAGCTAGTTGATCACTTTTGCACTTGTATAATTAAGAGCTTAGTTTAAAGAATAAATATGGCAAATGATTTTTGTGTTCTGCTTGCCTTGGCGTTTTGAAAAACAGCATTTAAGAAAGTGGAACTGTGTTAATAAACTGACTAGTGTGATATACAGCACTGCTCTCTTAACTAATAGATCTGAAACTGCTTAAATGCATGACAGGCCAAACTGTTTCATTAGGAATTGGGAAACTGTGGGGGGGAAGAGGGATGGAAATAGGGGAGGAAGCCCTCTGGTTTGCAGAATTTGCCAAATTCCATTTTAAGCTGCTGCAGTACCAATGAGTCATGTGAAGTTGCACTGGTTCTATGTGGATTTGGCTACGTGTATGAAAACACAAACAAAAACAGAAAAAACTCTGCACCATCCAGATGATCAAAAATAACACCTCTGCCAGCTGAAGTGGTTCTCCCTGTACTCCTGTAATAATGGATAAACATAATGGGTGTGTGTATTTAAATCAGTAATATGACAACCAACTAATGCCCAAACTGAGAAAAAAAAAAGAGATATTAGCATTAATTGTATGAAAATAGGGAAGTCATCGTTTGTAGTGGTTATGTTTGTGTTTTTTGCTTAAAAGACCTGTTTCTCAAAGGATGGTTATTCACAATTCTGAAAATTAGATCTCTCTTAAGTGTCATACAAGCGCTCAGCTTACTGATTCCTTTGTGAAAAGACAAGCCTTAACCACCAGATTTTGATTAGAAAAAGTTTTAATACTCATCTTTTTACAGAGAACTTTGGAACCGGGAGCCAGATTATTTTGTACACTTGGGGAAAGCCTTTTCCAAGTGAGCTTTCCCCAAACATAGCAGAGTTCTTTATCTGATCCAACTGAAACCCTGTATTACTGACCTGCTGCTTGTGGTCCTTCCGTCTTGCCGAGCACTGGATACACTGCCTGAAAATAACCCTCAAGCCGTTGGGAGTGCTCCGTGTGGCCAAGGATTTCAGGCAGATCTTTAGGTGAGGACACGAATGGCTGTATGAATGTAGTTCCAGTGAGCCCTCAAGCTGTATGCACACACGGGCAGTATTTATTTATACTGGCACTTTGTGCAAGTGGATGTGCAGCCTAATCCTGCGTGTATCAAATAACAAGAGTTAACGCCTATTTCTCTCATCCATTTCATTTCATTTCATGGATGAGAGGATTTAAGTAGGTTATTACGGATGGATAACTTTGGTTACTGGTAAACAAATTCACTTCTGTTTCTTCCGCAAAATGTAAACATTTTACCTCAAAACATCCACATGCAACTTCTTTTTCAGACATTGGTGTGAATTTAAGATCTTTGCACTTCCTTGTTTCCCTTCTGCCCAGGAAATCCTATTTAGCTCTGTTTCACCCAAAAGCAAACCCAGGTCTGGATTAAAGTTCAGGACAGACCCTGACTTAAATCCATCCTCATAAAATGCTCTTTGAATAACTAACTGGTCATGCTATCGGAAGCATCATAACTTTATTTTTCCTTGTTTTGGCCTGTCTTCTGGGAGTTCTGCTTCCCATGTGCCCACTTGTAGCATCTGCACCTGAGCCAGGGCATTTGCTTTGGCCTGCAGGGCCACAGGGAGAACTACAGCAGCTCTCGCAATGGCAAGGCGAGAACTCCTCATACCTTCATGGCAGATGCTTGAAAAGCATTTAAAAAATAAAGCCTTAACTTACCTCTCCCTCTCCTTAGTTGCTTTATCAACTTGCTGAGCTGCTACACGGAGGTTCTGGAGCTGCAGTAGGTGCCACCTACTTTAATTGTACCAGTGCAGTGGCTGCAAGTCCTGCAATTGGGGAGGTTTATAAGTGGGATTCTTGCTGGAGAAATAAAGACGTTCAGGACCTTAAGACAGAGTTTAAACTTAACTGATTGATTGCTATATAAAAAGAGCCCATTTGCTATCTGTGAGTCAGGGGCTTCCTCACCCACCTCAGTAAGAGTATCCAGCAAGAAGGATTAAACTTCTCTTATACACCAGAAACTGTATTTGTTCTAATAAATCACTATAACTGATCATTAATCTAGTACAAGAGATTTGTGTCTACATTTGTGCCACAAAGATGTGCTCTTGTCACTATTCAGTTAATGAAAGTAAATGTTTTGAATCCATTTTAGAGCAGAGTTCTTGTTCAGAAACATGAAAGGAGTATGTCATCCGTAATGACTGACGGATCCGTAAATGTTGATTTGGCAAATTGTCCTACTGTAGGTAGCTGCGGAAACATTTTATGTATGTTGTTGTAGATTTGAAACCATTAATCCTGTTCTCATTCAAGTGTCTGCATTTCTGACACAGATGTGACATATCTGTATATATTATAAATCAATACTATTTTTAACCATATATTTTGTACAAATATGCACATTAGCTCTGTACTTCAGTGAAAATCTATTATGGTATTAAACATTTTGGTGGAATTAGCAAACCTCTTGCCTATGCTTTATTTTCTTATTATTATTGTGTCAGTTTTACACACCCTAGGTATTTTTTACACCCACACAAGTACTACTGTTTCCAGCTGCTCCTAACGGTACCTTAAATCCATAGGCATCTACTCTTCTCCCTCTAGTGACTAGTTCCCGCCACTGCACAGCTCGCAGGTCACTGTATGTCCTCAGAGCTCGTCATCTGAGTGAAGAAAGGCTAAAGTTGACGTAGACATAAATAATATTTTAACTGCTAATATGAGGCAGTAAATTGCTCTTGAAGGGCACCTAACAATGGATTTTGCAATAGCAATGCAATTTTATAATTTTTTTTAACCTTTTTATTTTTGCTGATGCTTGTGATGATGGTTGCTGTCAGCAACAGGCTGATGAAGATTTTGCCAGGGCCGTGGTCTAGTTCTGTACAAAAGCCACATCCCTCCTGTGAAGGGAACGGCCTTGTTTAATAAATTCCCGTAGGCTGGCGGATGAGCAGCTCTGCCGCGGCACCAAGCTCGAGCCTTCCTGCATGAGCTGGGCCAGCGGACCCGTCTCCTGCAGCCAATTGTAATTTCATATAAAAATGAAGGATGCGAGCCAGAACCTGCTGCTGGATTACAGCCTTTACACAGATTATATGTAACACTTTTCCACGTGTTCACTAGTCATTTACTGTTTTGGAAATACGAAGCCTACAGCAGGTTACCACAGACAAGAAAGTATGGAGTAGGTAAGAGCTAAGAACTGACTATATCTTTGTATTTTAACCGATGAGTAAGCAGCTGTGCCTGGTCCTGATTGTACCCTTTCTTCAAAAGCTGGTAGTCAAGTTGCTTCAGAAGGACACGCATTTGGCAGGACTGGCTACAGAATGATTAAAAATGATCTATTTCTGTTAAACAGAAGACACTTGCAGATATTCAGGAATGAAAAGTGAATTGTGCTCCTTGTATTTACAGGCAGTCCACAGAGCGGTTGGCCTCCCTTTTCCCGTGTTTGTTTGAAATGACTCCAGGCCAGGCAGCGAGGCCATGCCCCCACATCGCCTACATTCTCATCTAAACACGAGCAGCCTTAACGGTGACCGGTACGATAAAAACTACGTCTAAAACACGGAGAAAACTGACCTTCCCCGTCCTGTGGCGCCTGCGCCGCCCCGCGGTGACCGTTACTCCAAGTGAGTGACAGCGCTGCTGGCCAATCACAGCGCCGCGGCTCCCCGCCCTCCCCGGTGACCGTTACCCCGGGCTGAGTGACAGCAGTTACGACCAATCAGAGCGGGGCAGCTGCCTCTGCGCGCCCTTGGCGACCGCAGCCCCGGGTTGAGTGACAGCAGGTTTGACCAATGACAGCGTGGCGGCCCCCGCCCTCCGCCCGGTGACCGTCACTCTGGGGTGAGTGACAGCGCCGCTGGCCACTCAGAGCAGCGCGGAGCGCCGCGGGGGCGGGGGGCCGCAGGGGCGGGCTCGGCGGCGGCGCCGGGCGGCGGTCGGGGGAGACCCCGTCGCTCTTCCCTCGCCGTCGCTGACAGGTAACGGAGGGAGGCGGCGGGGAGGTCCCTGCCGGGACAGCGGCCGCGGCCGGGGGAGACCCCGGCGGGAGGAGAGCGCGGGTCGCACTGACCGCGCCAGGCCAGCGTAGCGAGACCTTGAAAATACGTAACTTGCTCTGCGAAAAAATAGCCCGTTGGAAGCGTAGGTGCCGCGGCCCCCTCTAGGTAGGTAAAGCTCAGCAGTAAGTGCCTCGTTTCCCTGCACAGCGCTTGAATTCGTAGCTGCAGCTCCCCGGAATGGGGAATTATGACTCGCCCCGGGGTGATTTAAGTGGAAGTGCAAGGGAGGAGACAGGGCTCGTTCTCCCGTTCCACTTCGAGGTCGGTTCCCTAGGGAAATTCTGCGTGGGGTGAGGCCGGGGGAGCGCAGTGAGGTAGCGCTGGCTCTGTGCTTTGTGCTAAAAGAGGAAACACGCATCTGAAGTGTCCCTTAGCTGTGATAGGGCTGTATTTAGTCTGGGAAGGTGTTAAATTTAGGCATAACATTTGGCTGCCTGAGGCTTTTTTTTTTTTTCCCTTTTTTTTTTTTAATGTAAGTTTATATGTGAGAGGATTAGGTGGGAAATCGGAGGGAGCAGGAGAACTTCCCATGGAAAATACTGCCAAAATGTGTGCTGCCAAAATGGCAGCTGCATCGCTGTAGTGGTATTTGGATGCTTGTCGCTGTGTAACTTTTCATATTTGCTGTGTATGTGGCCTGGATGCTAATATAGATTTACTGGTAATACAGGCAGTTTTCCAGCTAAATTTTAGTGGTGTTTAGTTCTAGAGGATTCCTGAGAAATGGGCACATAAAGGGATGTGTGAGTAATTATCAGTTCTGTCCACCTGCAGGTGTGGATGTAACATCACCTGCTCTTACAGATAAGTTATGTCTTTAACCAGGAAATGGGCAACAATTGCCTGAATTTTATAAAAATTACAAATACAGAAGTTCTCCTAGGAAGGGGGTTTTATAGGAGATATGTCCTTGCTCGTGATTGGATTAACTATGTTATGAATAAGGAAGCAAGTGCAGAAAGAGGGAGGGAAATATGGGGAGGAATTTAAACCCGTGGTGAATCATGAAGATAATATAATTTTATATGAGACTACAGATATCTTGCGCTATTAGGTAAGGAGTGGCAGTGATAGGGAAGAACAGTCAATATCCTTGAGTTGAGTGATGAGAATAATCTAGGGTATAGATAGGGTGTTCTAGGGTGCGTAGTCGTCACTAACTCTTGCAGTCCATAGGTGGGATTTTAATTAATATTTCATGTTTCTTGTTTACTTTCTGCTCATTGTGCTTGGTTGTCGGTGGCGTTTGATTGGAAAGGACAAGTGATGCTTTTTTTGCTTGTTAACTAGGTGGTCAATTCTAGGAACCTGACTGCATGCTGACTTGTATAATGTGCATGCATTCTTGTTCCTAAAGTTATCTATATGTAGCAATGACATTTGGAAGTAAAATTCATAGTCAGCTGACTGTGAAGAGTTCAGTTACATAGGAAAATTGTGGTCAGGTTCTTACCTATC
This sequence comes from Crypturellus undulatus, assembly GCA_013389825.1. Taxonomy (NCBI): domain Eukaryota; kingdom Metazoa; phylum Chordata; class Aves; order Tinamiformes; family Tinamidae; genus Crypturellus; species Crypturellus undulatus. The sequence goes on from VWPW01030067.1 coordinate 154,712, forward strand.
TCCAGATAAGATGCTGACATTCATGCTGTTTGGTGAAACTCATAAAACCTTTTAATGGATCTAAGGGCTGTGTCTGAAATGTAAAGTTTACTTGATAATTTCTCCATTATAGATTGCTGTGGACATATATAATAATCCCATCCAGGGTGTCGGGATGAGAAACTAGTGAATTTAGCTGGTAGCCCCTCACTGGTGAGAACTGTGCAGGCACAGAGCACTCCAGTTGCAGCCAGGCTAACCAAGCCTGGTGCTAGTACATCTGACACACTGGCATGGAAGGGAAGCAGTGCTCAAAAGACAACTGAGAGTTTTAAAATTCTGGTGGGAATGGACTTTATTATTCTCAAGATGAGAACTGCCCCTTGTCTTAAATATTACCAACTAGAAGCTTTCTCTTAGGACAGTTTCTTACTTTGACTATAGAAAATGCTCAAGAACTTCTCAAACTGTGAGAGGAAGAGTTCCTGTGTATTTGGGAGAAAAGAAGAAAGAAAATGAGCACCCGCAACCAGATGGGTGCTGGTTAAAGCAGTGACTGCAAGCTACTTTGTTGACAAGCTGTTTCTTTCAACAGATAGCAGAATGGCAGTTCCCCACTGTAAAACAGAGCTATTAATATATCTGATAAGTACATAGACTCATTCTTCTGTTTGGAGCACTTGACATCAGTAAGGCAAGTTGCATAAGTAAGCAAGGGATATTTAAGTTACTTATTTTTAAACTAAGCTGTCATTTTGACAGGCAGATTAACACAAGTCTTCTGTCTCTACCCAGCAGGTACCATGTTGCCTCAGAAGAGAGGAAGGACACCTTCCAGAATAGCTGTGAGCTGTTACTGGACGGCCTTGGCAGTTTGCATACTGTTTCTTCCGGCTGCATTCCCTCTCCGGCAAGGCCTGCCCCGAGTGTTGTTAGTGTCTTTTGATGGATTCCGATGGGATTACATCTACAGAGTACCAACTCCCAATTTTCATTATGTCATGAAGAATGGCGTTCATGTCAAACAGGTCACTAACGTGTTCATAACTAAAACATACCCTAACCATTACACAATGGTGACGGGTCTGTATGCAGAAAGCCACGGTATAGTCGCTAATGAGATGTATGATCCAACTCTGAATGAAACTTTCTCCATGAACAGAATGGAGATCTATAACTCCAAGTTCTGGGAAGAGGCCAGTCCAATATGGGTAACGAACCAGATGGAAGGGCATAGAAGCGGAGCTGCCATGTGGCCTGGAACAGATGTGAAAATACACGGAGTTCTCCCTACGCATTATATGCCCTACAATGAATCTGTTTCGTTTGAAGACAGAGTTGCTAGGCTTATTGACTGGTTTACATCAGAAGAACCTATAAACCTTGGTCTCCTATACTGGGAACAGCCAGATGAGATGGGTCATATTCTGGGCCCAGAAAACCCTCTTATGGGACCAGTAATTAGTGATATTGACAAGAAGCTCGGGTATCTTATATCTGAACTGAAGAAGGCGAAGCTCTGGGGTGTGATAAATGTCATAATCACAAGTGATCATGGAATGTCACAGTCCTCCTCTGAAAGACTTATTGAACTTGATCAGTATGTGGACAGAGAGCTTTATAAAGTGATTGACTATTCTCCTGCAGTAGCGATTTTGCCAAAAGAAGGTAGGAGCTATAGCACTATATTCTCTGAAGAAAATGCTACCAAAAGGTCTACAGGCTTCATTCCCTAACTGATGTAACAGCAGCTGCACTGATGCCAGTAGGACATGAGGCTGAAATAGGGAGATTTTGCAGAATCATTTCCTTGTTCTTTTTCCTAGCACTTTGTAAAGCTTGAATTAACATCCAGGAATGGAACCTGTATGTTGATGACTATTTAAAATATCCTTTATTCCTTCTGAGAAATAAGATAATCTAAGAGCTTTCCATAGGGTGAATGGCATTCTAGATAGATAACCAATTGGGTTTTGTGTACCTTGCCTTTCAGCAAGATGCTAGAGCCTTAGCTAAAGAATTAAATTTCAACTCAAACTGTAAGCTGAAACCAGATGGGACCTTCAGGATAACAAAGCCTGCACTGGTCATTCTGTTACCTGGGAGCTGTTTCATAATTCTGATTTGTTTATTTTTTCCACATTTCATGTCAAACAGACAACCAGTTATGTTCATACTGTTTACTTGGAAATGCTGCTGCATGAATGACCTGACAGTTTCATTTGCTGCTTCAGCACACTCATGTGCATGCAGCTAGACGTCGTTTCTGTCAGTGGTGCTGTGAGAACTGAGTTTGGGTACACTCTGGGTGTAATGCCATGGTGATGCTAGTGGTAGTGTGGTAATGCTGCCTAGAATGTACTTATTACTGAAGAAAGGAATTTTAAAAGTAAACTTAATGCTGAATCTCTAATGTAGTAAATGAGAACTCTTAAAAGCTGTGGAATCTGATTGTCCTCTCTGGTAAAATGCCAGAAAGAACAGCTTCTCTGCAGCAGTCAAGGAGTGAATAGGCAAAGGCTCTTTGACTTTTGGGAGCGTCTGTCGTGCGAGGAGAGGCTGAGAGAGCTGGGACTGCTTTGCCTGAAGAAGGGGAGGCTCAGGGGGCTTTTATCAAAGTTTGTAAACGTGTGGTGCAAGGGTGCAAAGAATAGAGCCAGACTCTGCTCAGTGCAGAACAAACTGAAACACAGGAAACGCAGTCTGAACGTAAGAAAACTGTGTTTTTACTGGGAGGTCGGTTGAACACTGGAATGGGTGGCCCAGAGACTTGTGGAGCCTCCATCTTCAGAGATGCTCAGAACCTGACTGGATATGACCAACCTGCCCTTGTTGGCTCTGCTTTGAGGAGGTGGATTGAACTAAATGATCTCCAGAAATCCCTTCGAACTGTAACTATTCTGTTTGTAATGGGCTACACAAAAAGCTTGGATCTACTTTTCCTAGAGGTTCTGATATTTATTATACACTATTAGTAAACTAGAATTAGCCCTGAACATAGCTAAAATTACATCCTCCTCCTTTACAATTTCATTAAAAAGCAAGATGCTTTATTCTCAATTTAGTTATGAAAATAGCATTAATTTAAATACATAATGCTGATTCTTAAACACATTATTCCATTTGTCTTGTTTAAACTAGGGAATTGGTAAAATTTCTTAAGACATTCAAAAAGATTTTGAACACTTAAAACAGATTTCTGCTACTCTGGCTCTATGTTTCTTACCTAGGAGATGGGTTAGAGAAGTATAGCAAATGCCTTCTGGCTTACTAGCTACATATTAAGCATTGCTCAAAATCATTATGAAATATTAACAAAAATACTATTGATCTAACAGATAAACTTTATGGTAATCACTAAATATAACAGTTTAGTTTTAGGGGTTTTTTTTAGTTTTTTAGTGAACTAGTTTTGTAGTACACTAAATATTCTATGAAGCAAAACAGATAGTTTGCAGTTAAATACCATAGTTGTGTACAAAAAAAAATGAAAGTTGGGTTGTCACAAGCTAGCTGACGTCCAAAAAAAAACACTTTTCACTTAATATGACTATATTATTATAGTCATATAGTTAAAGTAGGGCAATAACTAGTGTACTGCATTTAGAGTTTTTTTCATCCCTGTTATCCCAAATAGGAAGCTGGCATGAGTAAATTAATTTTGTTACTAATCTAAAATTTCTAAGACTAAATTAGTTTGAGAGGAGAAACATTATATATTAAATGAATTCAGTTTCCCCCAGCATTTACACTGAACTGTGGAAACTGAAAGAGAAAGCAAAGACTGTTTAAAGACACTGGAGTTCAAAAATAAAAATCCTGAAAGATGTTCAAAACTACATGCGTGCTGTAAATGGTAGACCAGTTTATGCCCCTCGTTTCCTTCAGGATGTGTCTAAGGTCAGACTAAGGACTTGTAGCACCCGAAGGCAGGAGTTTTCTGGGACACACAGTTGCAGAACTGCTAGCTTGTGGAAACGCCCACAGCAGGATGCACAGCTACGTGCAGCGGCAGAACGTGCTCAAAGCAATAGGTCAGAATGACAGGATGTGCTTAAATCCCCACACATCTGCTAAAAAAATCATATTGGTCACAGAGAAAACGTAGACTTTTTACAGCCTTGTATCTGACCTCGTAGTGCTGAAACGAGGCTATGCAGACCAGCTGTGAACTTAGCTCTCTGCCTTAGCTATGTGCGTGTGCAGCACAAAGCATTTAAATAACTTGTGCAACAGAGGTTTCCTATCTGGTCACTGTAAGAAATGTCGCTGCTCGTCACAGTTAAGTGCGGGGAAGTTGCAATATGGCCCTAAAGCAGAAATAACCTCGTAAACTTCTTCGGAGCCATCTTGTTTTCAGGCTTCACTTGGCACTTGGAGGAACTGCTTTTTTCCATGGGACTGAATGCCTTTTAACTGCAGTTCTTGTGAAAAGCTTACATGCTGACAACTATGTAATGAGGGATTTTTTTCTAAAATTGGGAAGAAAGATACTAGTGAGAAACAGCCTGTTAGAAACACAGAATGGTCGAGGTTGGAAGGGACCTCTAGAGAGCATCTAGTCCAACCCTCCTGCTCAAGCAGGACAGGTCTGATGCTGAGTAAATTCTGTGAATGTTGCTCTAGATTTCCCACAGTAACTTCTGTAAACATCGTTAATGTCTCATATAACTAAATTTAGCCTTCTAGAGAAGAACATTTTAGCCTCTTCTTTCTCCTGAAAATTTAATTACTGATAAGTTTGGTAAACATGTTTACTAAAACATATTTTAAGGTATTTATTTTCTTGTTTGTTCTTTTGAAGGAAAACTGGATGAAGTCTATGAAGCTCTGGTCAATGCTCATCCCAACATGATTGTTTATAAGAAGGAGCAGATTCCAAATAGATTACATTACAAGCACAACAGTAAAATTCAGCCAATCTTAGCACTGGCTGATAAAGGATGGGAAATTGTACACAATAAGTCTGACCATTTTCTGTGTGAGTATTCTGCATCCTTAGTGTTTTGTTGTATCTGCTTTGTCAGGTACCTTACGTGATATTTTCTCTCCCAGTCTCAAACAACGTTAAATGTTTAAACCTGGGAGAGAAAACTATGACACTGATTATGTAGAGCTTGCTTTATTTTTGTTTCCTAATGAAATAGGAAGCACCCAGCTGTTGTGAGGAGGGGAGTGGACTTTATGTTTCTGAAGTTAAATTTACTGATTTAAGATCATTCACATGTTTTAGTAATCATATGCTTGAGATCTTCTGGAAAGATCTAGCAAAATGATAAGCACTTCCTCAGAGATAAGGAATCTTTAAAAACATTGAAGAGTGGGTTAAAGCGTTTTTATGCTGTACTCTGCGTTTTATGATTTCTCTTTCTTTGGAGGGCCTGAAATACTGGACGAAGGCTCGGTTGCAACATTGTTTTGCCCCATAGGATGAGATTTCATCATCACTCTAGATTTTGCTGCTGTTTATGAGGCTGAAGAGTGTTACCTGCAAGAGCCAAGTTTTTCAGCTGTTGACACTTGATAGGGGCTGCTGTTCTTGGCTGTGTGTTTACATACTTGTTCCGAGTTTTAATGCCTCTGTAAGGGAAGGGCATTGGACACTTAACAGTGAGATCTTAAACTTTTCTTGCTAATTGGTGCAGAGTATACAAAACCAGACAGGGCGTCAAGGCCATCAGAACTAAAGGTTTGTCTTCTACAAAGCATCAAACAGACTCTCTTTGGCCTTTTTTTCTCTAACAAATTTGGTCCTGTTGCAGAGTGAGAGTCTTTCCTTGAGCAGAATCAAGGAAGTTTACATCTAGGATACCCTTGGCAGTGCAGCTAGTGCTATGAGAACTTAGCTGTTGTTTTTGTTTGTTTGTTTGTTTTNACTAGTGCTATGAGAACTTAGCTGTTTTTTTTGTTTCTTTGTTTGTTTGTTTTCCTAGAGCTCTCAGTTCTCTTTATAGTGTTTTCATTTTTCTGTGACTTGGTATTTGCGCCACTGATGAAAATGTTTCTGCTAAACCTTTATAGCAATAAATGAGGATGGCTATTCCTTTTCTGTGCATGCTGATTCTGGAAGAAGGTTCAGTGCTTGTTCTGCAATTTCAGAATATTGACTTTTATCCTTCTTTTCTTTCTAGTGGGTAATCATGGATACGACAACACCTTACCAGAAATGCATCCAATCTTTCTGGCATTTGGGCCTGCTTTCAGAAGAAATGCCACCAAGGAAGTGATGAATGCTACAGACTTGTACCCTCTCATGTGCCACCTACTCAATATTCCCCCCTTGCCGAACAACGGGTCGTTCCATGATGTGAAAGATCTTCTTGCTGAGGTGGTTCCAAGCTGGCCTCATCCTGAAGCCCGTGAAACAGAGTCCTATGCTTACTTCATAGGAGTCTCGCTTGGCGGCATTCTTGTTCTGATTTTCCTTTTTGTTTTTGTTAAGCATTTAACCCGCAACCAGATAAATACTATGCGAGTACAACATACTGAAATTGCTCAGCCACTATTACAAGACTAATAGAAATTGGAGGCACCATAAAGTTTTGAGTCACATTTGGTGCTTTATCCTGTTTGGCACTTAAAAAAAAAGCTTCTACAAAATTAAGTGGCTCAGCAGAAATATGTGGAGTAAACCAAAATGGGTACTGATCCTCTGATACGCTGGAGTACATAAATATCAGGTACCTAGCGAAAGAGCGTGTTTCTGTTTCACTCTACAACCACTTAATCTTACAGAGGTTGAGAATATTCTGGGTAAACCTGGAAAGCTATATATGTATCTGTGTAGTATAGGATACATGAAGTAGCAATAGTCCTTGAATACCTCATGGTGAACTGCTGATAGGGAAGTAACATCAGCTGAGTAACATGAATATTGCATGGTGATTTACGTTCTTTTTTCTTAGCAAACTTTTAAGCCTCAGATTCTAACAAATCACTGACTGGTTGGACTGTGCATTTGAGGTTTCTCTTCCCAGCCCAAGGAAGATGTGTTATAGATCACCATTAGAGATAGCTGGGTGGATTAAATCCTACAGAATACAACATTAGGTCACATAGTGCTAAGTGTCTAGGTTTAGAGCTAGGCATGTTTCTTCTGAGTCCTGTGTAAATTGTAGCACCCGCAATTAATGTGTAGGTGGTACTGCCTTTAGCAATCAGCATTAAACTACTTGATTAATATATTTTGAGGTAAATGTAGGTCTTTTTCTATTTCTTTTACACTGGACTAACTTTTCTTGGAGTTCCTGTGGCTGGCTGATTAAAGACACAAATAAGCACAATGCTCATCTATCCAAATGGAGTCCGTGGTATTCCTGTGACCAGAGGGCCCTTTCTGAAGGAGACTAGTGGGGCAGTGAGTTAAGTAACGTGCTGTACAAGCTTTTTTAGAGGGCTGTGAAGCTCCTCGCTAGGTGAAGTCAGATCCATCACTGAAGATAGTTTGTTAGGGTGAGCTTGCCTCCTTTCTGCTGTTTTATATGATACATGTGGGTGAGCCCTTCAAGCTTTGATTAATACCTCTAAAGACCAGACACACAATTTCAAGGAGCATTCTTATAAAATGTACTCTTAAATCCGGAGGAAAAAAAAAAAAAAAAGCTTTAGTATGAAATAAGGCATAAGATTACGTTGAATTTAATAAGATTGAAGATTCTCTTTCCCGGAAGAAGTCTGTATTTGAAAAGGCAATCCTAAATTGAACAGAACTATAAATTACTCTGATTCTTTTGAGGGGGTTGCTGAAGTAAATCTTCCCTCTTTTGCACCTTTTTTTTTTTTTTTTTTTGGAGCTCTCTTAAATGAGAGGTGAGAAGCTGCTAAGTTTTGTGTGAAAAAGGTGTTAAGTGAAAAAAAAACTTTTCTAGTTGTTATGTCTAGTTGGATTATACCTTCCTCTAAACAGTGGAAACAGCTTCATCCACAGCCCTCATTAGAGGACAGAAATAAGAATATCCGTGGCCTTGGATAGGCCGTGTGTCAAGAGAAACTAGTGATGTGACAGTGAAAAAGAAGTGACTAACTGAAATCCCAAACTCATTCTGCTAAACTGAATTCTAGACTCATCAGAGGATGTCTAAGCAGGTTCAGATGGGAATTCTTGCTGCCTTAGTGATGATTCCACTGTGCCATGATACTTCTGACAGAGTGAGTGCTGGGCACTTTGTCATCCCTTGGATTCCTTGGTGGTTGCAGAGACACCTGGAGAGCGTCAAGCTCTCACATGGAAAGTTTGCAGAAGCCACAGCCAAACACAGTGAAGGTTTGAGAGGGAAGACCAAATGAAGTACATGAATGTCTTAAGGTAAAGGCTGAAAAATCTAACATGTTGTATCTTTAAATGTCAGGAAAGTATCAAATCTGTTAGTGGTTAATTTTGGGATACTGAATACTGTGTAATGTAATCTGACTCATCTCTGCAGTTACTCATGTCAGTGTACTGGTTGGTGTTCCTGTGTGCCCATTCTCTTAACAAAACACTGGAGGAAAGCCTGTGAGATAGCTGTGCCTGATGTAAAGCTCATCCCCAATGGAGCAGACCCCTTACTGAGCCTTAAGAAAGTCTGCTTTGTTGACATCAATTCAGACTGAATGCGCAGGAGGTCAACTACAGGAGGATCAGGTTGAAAGATGAATTCAGAAGTGATGTTCACAGCAGTCTGTAGAGAAGCTTGGCAAGTCTGAGTAGCAAACCTAGATTTCTGGATCCTGACTAGTCTTCCCTAGCCTTCTTCCAAGAAATGGGTGGCAGAGGGCAATTAATGTATTGATTCTACATTTTCTTTCTTATTTGCATCTTTAAAACTTTAGTAAGCAAGCACAAAATCTGTGTATCCCAATATAAAGAAAGATAACAGTTTGGGTGAATAGGAAAAAAACAAATGGCTGAGAGGGGCCAAGTCCATAATCCCCTCCTGTTCCCAGAAGCTTCCTCAGCTCCTCACTTTGGAACATGTAGCTTTAATAGAAATTTCCTAGTGATGTTTATGGCAGATGTTAAATTATGCCCTGATCTTTAAGGGGCAAAGTCAGTCAGTGTTCGTCATGCTACCATCTGTGTCCTACCTCCCAAACATGTGACAAGGGAAGTGCGTTCACACTCTTTTGGCTTTTGGGAGCAGAATATCCAAAATAGGTCAGGAATGCAGGTGTGAGAAGTGTCTTTGGTTTTGTTGTTCTGTATTGCACTGTAAGGCCCTTTTGAAGAGGGTAAAATGAAAACAGATCTTTCAGCAGTTTTTGTTTTACGTTAAAGCAAGTTTCTTCTTGTGTAGGTGTCTCTGTAAATAACCTCTTAGTTACTTTGCCAGGGTGATAACCTAGCTGGCCTTAAACGCTGCTTTGAGCTGGGGAGGTGATTAATGAACATGAAAGCACCTTTGTACCATTGGGGTAAGAGAGCAACTTTTCAGACTTGTGATGGGAGGCTCTTTGGATTTCACCTTTCTAGGGGGAGGGCAGGGGGCCACAGGATTTGCATTTTTTTCTCTATTTATTTGGTGCCTTTTGGATTTATAAACAAGTTTGTCAGAAAGGGGGGTTGAATACACAATATATTGGCTTGTAGCTAAAGCTGGGGAGTTGAAAAGCTTGCACGATTCTACACAGCTTTACTGAGTGCTGGAACATCTCCTAACACTTTCTTTTCTTTCTGCTTGGAAATGTCAAAGTCAAAATATATATTTGCTATGTGCTATCAAACATTGTGTGATTGCTTCATTTACAGTAATTCTGGAATGAGTTTGCATTTTGGAGGGAGGGCTGGTAGAGACTGACTTTAGAATTGTAGAATGAATCATAGAAGGCCAAGGTTGGAAGGGACCTCTAGAGGTCATCTAGTCCAACCCCCCTGCACACGCAGGGCCACCAAAAGCACATGGCACAGGGCTGCATCCAAGCGGATCTGGAAGATCTGCAGAGAAGGAGACTCCACAACCTCTCTGGGCAGCCTGTTGCAGGGCTCTATTATCCTCACTGTCAGGAAAATTTTCCTTAAGTTCCTGTCAAACTTTTGATGCTTCAGTTTGTGGCCATTGCCTCTAGTTCTGTTGGTGGCCACCAGTGAAAAGAGGCCAGCCCCATCCTCCTCACTGCCTCCCTTGAGATACTTATAGACACTGATCAGGTCCCCTCTCAGCCTTCTCTTCTCCAGGCTGAACAAGCCCAGCTCCCTCAGCCTCTCCTCACAGGGCAGATGTTCCAGGCCCCTGATCATCCTCGTGGCCCTGCGCTGGACTCTCTCCAGCAGCTCCACATCCCTCTTGTACTGTGGGGCCCAGAACTGGACACAGTACTCCAGATGTGGCCTCACCAGGGCTGAGTAGAGGGGCAGGATCACCTCCCTCGACCTGCTGGAGACGCTCTTCTTAATGCACCCCAGGACCCCATTGGCCTTCTTGGCCACGAGGGCACCTGCTGCCTCATGGTCAACCTGTCGTCCACCATGACGCCCAGGTCCTTCTCAGCAGAGCTGCTCTCCAGAAGGTTGGTCCCCAGCCTGTACTGGTGTCTAGGGTTATTTCTCCCCAGGTGCAGGACCGTGCACTTGGCCTTTATACCACATGCACCCCAGATATTTCTAATATTCTGCATCATGCATACTTTATTAAAGATATAACTTTAAGAATTTTAGGTGAAACAAGAGTTCTTGTTCCCAACTTTTTCTAACACTTGAGGGAAATCACAGGTTGCTATTACCAAGTCTTAATATAGCTTCTTAAGAAAGCTGGGGAAAATTTTTTGGTAAAAATCTATCCTCACTCTCTCCTCTGAATTTATTTCAGTTCTCAAGGTCCCTACTGCTTATTTTGAACTAAGGATGGTACCACATATATGCATGAAGTCACTAGTTTATTTTCTCCAGTGGTGCATCCTTTTCAGCTGGAAGCACATTTTGCTACAAGCCCAGCACAAGGGTTTGCTAATCTATAGTTAGCTGAACTCAGTTCAATTCTGGAACTTCCCCTGGTGCTCTGTACCTGTCTTTATAAACAACACTGAGACTTCACAACTGGCTCTGTGGCTTTCATCCTCTTTTAGACTTCCACGGTGTAGCTTAAACTATCATCTACCTCTTCCCCCATGGTGTTTAGGCCAGGTGAAAGATTGGGAAGTCTTACCACTAATTCTATTTGTAAGCTTTAAAGCTTTTCACCTGCCCCAGACTACCCTTCATAGCCTGTGCCAAAGGAAGGAGGTGTAGCAGGCCAATAAGTGCTGCAGATACTGCAGCTCAGGGCCTGCTTTCACAGGAGTTAAGCATAGGCCTTGCAAGCCCTAGCACACATGCTATCTCGAGCCAGAGGGAGCCATGCATTTGCACAGGCCTAGCTGTCTCCTTCTCTAACAGTATTTATATTTCAAGGTGAAATACTACTACTGCCCTTCCTTCAACATTTATTTTTTGATAATTTAAAATAGTGGAGATAGATAACTTTTTAACTGTGACCCCATAATGGTGTAAAGCACCAGGAAAACTGAAAGTACCTTAATCATGTAGTGCAAGACTGAACAGATCTGTGGGAAGGAAAGAGTAGAGCAGAGCACTTTCTCTGCTGGCTTGTTTTTCTTCCAAGGAAAAAAAACTCAAGCTTTGACCACAGTAGGGGTGGGTCTTGCCACTATTGCCAGAAAGATGAAGCAACTTCTCCATATACAGAAGATGCAGAGCAGGTCCCATGCAGCCTGCCACCCTCCAAGAATGGCAGCTTTTACTCAGCTAAGTCTGAGTCTTTCCCAAATAAGAAGGGCTTAGGGCATCCTCCCTTTTCACAGTACTTCAATTTCAGCCCTGCACAGCACTTGTTAGACTCATTAACTTGACCTGTTACTGTAAGCAATTAAGTATTTCAAATCTTCCACCAGGGGAAGAAAAAAATGAATCCCATGTTCAAGGGCCCTGAGTTCAGAGTAGAAAATTGAGGGAGCAGTCAACAAGAAGTAGCACAGACTTTTTTTTTTTTTAATTTTGTCCCTTTATCAGTGTAACAAGTCTTAATAAACAGGCAAAGGTATTTTAGTAGAATAGATTGCAGCACATAATTTATACACATTTTTCATATGGCAGTTAAAATGAACCCTCCTCTCCAACACCCATACTCCCTCTCAGCTGAATCACTAAAAAGGAGGCTGTGGCTAATGCCCAATTTCACTGAATGCAAGTCAGTGAACAAGAAGCTGTGCTCTTCGCTACCAGATCTCTTGCCTGTCTCACTGAAGAGCTGATGAATTTAAAACTGACAAACTTGTAGAATAAGGACCAAGTAGCTATAGCTCTTCTTCAGGGTTAGCATTAATATTTTAACCTAGTTTTTAAATAGTTTTTAATCACTATTTTTAATCATCAAGGCTAGCAATAGTTTCATTTAAGAGAACCCTTAACAGTGGTCTGGGCCAGAATTTTGAATCTAAGCAAGTCAGACTCTGCAGACGAAAGCCAGGTTAACCCTTAAAATTTGATCATTTAAGACAAGAGTTTGCAGTCTCTGCACAAAGATTTCTCAGTAAATTCTCAGTTTGTTGCCTCTTCCACATGTGACACCCATCACAAGACTAGTATCAGCCCGTACAAAAGACAGTGCCCGCCTTTATAAAATAAAAGCGCACAAGGGTATTTCAACAGCTGAAGAACTTCACAGGGTTTAGCAGCAGTAGTTTTATTACTGCAGCCCCTCTGCCTGAGTTATCCTGAAAGTTAACAGCTTAAATCAACATCCCTGAGGTAAGCAAGTAGCACTGTCCCAGCTCACCAAGAGCAGAAGCTGGGGAATGAAATCAAGAGGTTTGTGAAGAGAACAGAGTCACCAGATCTGTGGTTAGTGGCTTCAGCTCTAGCTATCAACTGCCACTCCATAGGCACTGCAGCTCAGCTGAAAACAATGAGCACAGAGCAATGCTCCCTGCACCAATTCCTACCTCACTGGTTTCCTTCTCCATCTGCTGCTTCTTACAGTGCTGGCTTAGGGTAGAAAGAAGTAGCGCCTCTTCCATCCACCTTTTATCTCACAATTCTTAAGAACAAATGAAGACACACTGTCCAAATATAAACTTCTTCTACCTCTTAAAGAAAAAAAAAAACCCACAATCCTCTCTTCTCATACAGGTACAAGCACACTGACAAAAGTCATCATTAACTTCACTTTAATACAAAAAGACAAAAAGAATTTTCATTTCATTTACAAGTGCTAAAATTCATGAGCAGTCTATTCTCACTACTTTATAGTCTGAAATTTCATTTTAGAACTGTTGAAAGGTTTGAGTGAAAAACAAAACTTAGTTTGCTAAGTATCAATTCAGGCAGAAAGCAATCTGTTCAAAATCTCTTTCTGAAAATATTTTTACAAGACCACTAGTCACAGAACACACAATGTTAGCAGGTTCTGGCTGTACAGTATTTTACACAAATAGCATTAAAGTGCAACAGAGAATGCTGTCCAGTGCAAGTTCAAACTCATCCCCAGAGACTGCTTTCAGCAAGCGCAGCTGCGCTCCCTACGCATTATCCAATTAAAGGATCATCGTCATCATCTTGTAACTGAAGCCGGGAGAAGGGCCGGGGAGAAGATATTCTATTCTTTGATATTATTATAATGCAAGTGAAAGTAGCCAACACTATAAGGGCCCCAACAACTATCCCAATGGCCTCGGGAAGATTTATGCACCACTGGTCAGCCAGCAGGCACTTGACGTTACCGAGGGTTCCGTTGTGGGGCTGAGGTGGCAGCCCCAGGATGTGACACATCATGGGGTAGATGTCAACAGTGCTCAACGCGCGCTGCTTGTAACCCCGTCGGAAAGCAGGCCCACGAGCAGCCAGGAAGGGATGCATGCTTGGGAGAGCGTTGTCGTAGCCGTGGTCACCTACTGGAGGAGCACAGAGTTCAGAGTTAACTTTGTGGTTTTTGTCTGTGTATTTGTCATGCTCCTCCCTCTCTCTCTCCCCTGTCCACAAAAGGCACATGTTTTAAATCAAGGACTAAAACACAAAATGGGAGCAAGCCTTTGATCCAAACTTGGAACTGATTCCTTCCCTCCTTCCTGCTCCCCAACAGTCATTTTCCCCTGAGCAGCCTCCAATCATCAATCTTCCCAGTAATTATCTCTCTCTCTTCTGGTCATCAACTCTTATAGGTTTCCCTCTCCTCCTGTTTATGTCAGAACTGAAATGGTTGTTCCCATTCTACAAGAAATCAGGGGCTGGAATTAAAGTCTGCATTACTGAGATTTGGGAATTCGCAAGGCAGACACATTAACTTCTTTCAAAAAGCCAAGCACATTCCCCTTGGTAGTGCTCAGTTCAAGCATACTGAAGTAGTCTCAAGTACTCTGTTTATTACATCAGGTAAAGGGACACCCCCCAAAAATTACAAAATCCTAAACAGTCAAAACAACAAACAAACAAAAAAGGATCATGTCTGTGACAAGCACGCAACAAAATTGGCTACAAGGCTTGGACACATGGTAGGTTTAAGAAAATACTCAGATTCCTGGTGGAATATAAACACCTAGAGAGCGGCTCTGTAGACCAATATCCTAAAATCTGTTCTAGATGTCAAAAGTCTCTCTTAGCAGTCATAACAGAACTTGAGTGACTGTATTTAGGTTATGACTTAAATTTCTTAGAAACAGTTTAACCTACCTATCTGCCTCCAGAATTGCCACCTTGTCTGCTTTTTTGCTGTTTCTGATTTCAATTTTTATTATTCCTATAGCTTTAGGTGAAGACACACTCACCAGCTGGCATATTTAAAAATATCCTTTTTTATAATAATAGAAATAACAGTGTTAAAGATGCTACTTGTACATCTTCTTGCTTTGCTGTGCTTTAACACAATCTTGCATTTTTTATTAATTTTTCCTTTTCAACTAACTTATTTTGAGTAGAGTTGTTTTAAGTTGCTTCCCTATGGAGTTTGCTGTACAGTTTGCTGTACAGGGCTGGCGTGCACTGGCACTGCTAGGAATAGCACTAGTATTGGAAAATGTGCAGGTATTTTGCTGTCACTCTGTTCATGAAGACACATACAATGAACACTTTAGTTCATTTATGTAGCTTTCTAGAATTTGATGCACAAACCCACTCCCACTTGCCTTTGGGAAGCTTTGGCAAGTCAAACGCTTTCGAAGAGCGATTCACTTCAACTCATATAACACTGTTACATTTAAATATAGACTCATAACTATTTTTAGGTAGATGAACTCAACGTATAACACACATGGAATTATATTCTACAGTGCTGTCATTTTTTGTTAGATCCAGTTGGAAGATTTTTGAAAAGTTGAAGTTTTTGAAGCATGTTTTTTTAAACATGCTATTTGATGACTCAGTGAGAACTCTGGCTTCTTCAACTATTATTGTTGTGTTGTTACTAGCTTTAATACTTTCTTCCACTTATTTTGTTTCTCAGCATGTGTATAATACCATTAAGAGGTGTGTCTTGCAATCTCCAATTTAAATTCCCCATATGTATTTTATATTCAAATAGTTTAAGCCATACATTGGGGAAGCTTGAGACACAAAGGCTGCATAACTTACCTAAGCCTACTCTTTAAAGAGCACCTCAGGCTTTTAAGTGGAATATGGTCAAGTGGAATATTCCTCAAGTCAATGGAATATCCCTCATCTCCTCCTCATCTGTGCAAGCACACAGGCTTGTGTTGAAAATTTTGGAAATTGCTGCATTTGAGATGTTCCCAAAAATGTATATTACAAGAGCTCTAATCACTAAGCTAGGACCATCCTAGAGACTGCTGAAATAACAAAACTTTACAAATGAGGAAGACACACTTACATTTTGGAAGTGGCTCATTTTGTACAATTGTCCAGCCTTCATCCGCAACCAGAATTATGGGTTGAATTCGCTTATTATGTCGGTAGTGAAATCTCTCAGGAATTTCTTCTTTGAGATACACTTTCATGTGGTCACTGCAGTTTTTCAGTAAGTTGTATACGTAAGTTTTGTCTGTCAAGAAAAAATTACATGTGAAATAGCTGGAAATTATGTCCTGTTTACTACAACTTTCTGCCAATTAACTTTAATCTGCCCTTTTCAGAACAATATTTTTTTCTTTGAAAAGCATGTAAGAATACTTTTTCCATGTCCCTGATGAAGTGCTCTACATATCAATGTAGGTTTCACAATTTGTTCCCCCTTTTAACAGCAATTAATGGCTGTGATCTAGAACCTACAACTTGGGCTACTCCTTGGACTTTGGCAGGGGTAGAAGAGAAGGACCAAAATTCAAGTAAAAAAAAACAAAAGAACATAATCATACACAGAAATAATCAATATTTTATCCAAAGCTGTGAAAGTATTTTAAATTTTGTTTTCCAAATATAATTTGGTTTACTGTAATCACTTCAGCAGCCATATTCAGGGCAACTCCCATTCGTATCTACCCTGACATACAAAAACTGATATTTCATTCACAGAAGCAAAAGGAGTAAAGCAATCAAAGCTTATTGCACTTGGAAGTTTAGACAGTGTTATTTTTAATTCTGAATAAACCCTAGTGTTATTCTGAATAAATCCAAGTATTTATAATGAGCAAATAAATTGCTTATTATGAATTACAACTTCATAACTGAATGACTGAGCAATAAAAGATCATGCACATGTTGTGCCTATTCATTTGTCAAGAATCAATTCCAGGCCCATCTTTAGCATCCACAGCAATTTGACAGGAAACACACTGATTACCAAAACAAAGAAATCTCTAAATAAAGAGACATTCTTTCTTTAGCTTATTCATTACAACAAAGCTGTGCAATGTGAACTACACCAGTTTTGAAAAAGATGTAAACAACCTACCACACTGTGTACATTTTTAACAATAATATAAACAAGATTTAATTCTCAGTATACAACTTAAAAAAAAGTAAAATAAGAATACATACTTTGTCTTGGCAGCACTGCAGCAACTGGACTCCTGTCTATGAGAGTATAGTTTTTGCGACCAATACAGCTATCCAGGTTAATCAGCTTCTTTGCAGAACAGGGGGCCATTCCATGATCACTTGTTATTATGATGTTAATAGTGTCCCACAAACCTAATGCTTTCAGTTTTTTAGTAAGGAAACCAATATGATTATCCACTTGTTCTAATACTTTGCGCATGTTCTCAGTATCATCTGGTCCATATTTATGCCCACTTGCATCTGGTTCTTCCCAGTATAAAGTAGCAAAACTGACTGGTGGGTTGGAGTTGTTGAGCCACGTAACAATTTTCTCCGCTCTCTCCTCAAATGTTACTGAGAAATTATACTTCATAAAGAACTGAGGCGTTGTATTGTGAATTTTCACATCACTACCAGGCCACATCGCAGCAGCGCTTGCTCTGTTTCCCTGCTGATTTGTTACCCAAATTGGGACAGCCCCATTCCACCAGAAGGGATCTGAATCATTGAACTGTGAGAATGTTTTCTGGGCATCTGCATCATACATGTCATTAGCCACAATGCCATGGCTTTCTTCATACAGGCCTGTCACTATACTGTAGTGATTGGGGAAAGTCTTTGTGATAAAAGAGTTTGTAACGTGGCTGACAAGCACGCCATCCTCGATGAACTCCTGGAGATGAGGAAGTTTATAGGTTTGCAAGTAATCAGCCCTGAAGCCATCAAAGGACACTAGGAGTAACCTGGTTAGGGGATTACCAGCCAAGTTACCGCAACAGGCAGCTATTCCTGAAGAAAAGAATAATGCTAAGATCAGGTTCATTGCTGAGGCATGCAAGTATTCCCAGCCACTGATTTGATGCACCTGAAAAATCAAACAGAGTGTATTTGTAAAACAAAGTAGTTGCCTGCAACCAATGTACATTATGCATATCTTCCCAAGGCAGGCACCATAAAATAGCTAGTCCAGCAAGTAAAGTCAGTAACAAAGGCAATGAGTTTTTTTTTTTTTTTCCCCTCTTATTCAAGACTCTAAATGAAAAAAAAACCTTTTTTTTTAAAGCAATTATTTCATGGGTTTGTGTTTTATTACAATTCTACAGTTTAAAAAAAAATGATCAGTATTCATCTCCTGCTCAAAAACACGCACCTAAATAACTCCATTTTCAAGAGTCCTATGTAGCCCAGAATGCCACTAGAATTTAGACCAAATCAGTTTGCTGTCATAACTGATTTTCCTTTTACCTCCTCAGTACCTCCCCAGTACCTCCCCTCCAGTTTCGATCACCTTAAGCTGCTAATTCACTTTTCAACCTTTCAACATTCCTATTTATTCCCTGCTTGCTCTATACATGGAGTTGACAAGAGATTTTAGGAAGAACTAAAAATACCTTCCTAACCAGCAGATTCCAAGCCCAGGAAATTACTGTCCTGTTCTCTTGCCCAAAGCTGAGTTCTTTAAATTTTTGACAGGAAAAAAAAAAAAAAATGGACACTCAGACACTGAGTTTAGGCATTACAAACATATCAGGTTAGCACAACCCAAAACAAAACTGTGTGGGAACAGAGCAGGAACCAAACTTCCCATTGCAGCTGAAGCTTCTTCCCGACTTTCTATCTTCTTTTTGTTTTGTTTTCTTGTCAGTGCAGACTTTCAGCCCAGAATAGCAAGCCCAGTGTGCTCCACCTCTACACCCAAGGCTTTCCTAAAGTATTACCCTCATGGAGTCAAATCCGCACCGCAGACAAGACATAAAATCTCACACCAGCCCGGAAACACCCCAAAGACATAACGCCAGTCACGTTTTTACTACATACAGCATTTCACGACTAACTCCGGAAAGTTTCCAGCGTGACGGCTCTTAAGCTGAGCCCCCGGCCAGCGAGCTCTGAGGCGGGACCCCGTCACCTCGCTCTAAAGGGGTTATCCCGACCTTGAAAAGGGGCACCCGGCACGGAGGAAGCGCTCGGCGCCCTCTCGGCCGCCGCCTCCTCGGGAAACGGGCCGCGCAGCCCCGGCTAACGGCAGGCGGGAGCCCCGCTGACCTCACCCCGGGACCTGGCACCCTCACGGCCGGCAAGACTCACCCCTTGCCCGGGACGGGGAGCAGCGACGGGCGGCGCGGGCACCTCCGCGGCTCCTCCTCAGGGCAGGGCAGCGGCGCCTGCGCGGCCCCAACCGCCGCTAACGGCCGCAACCGCAGCCCGCCACGCAGGGGCGGAGGCCGGCAGAGCGCTGTGATTGGCCGGGCCGTCCGCAGGCGACGGCTGATTGGTTGTAAGGGAGGCGAGGGGCGGGGCGTCGCGTGAGCGATGGGGGAGCGGGCGCAGGTGCACGGGGCCGCGCTGCGGGGATGCGCTCATGGCCGCGGCACGGAGCCGTGGGACGCCAACGGTTACGCAGTTATTTGCCGTATCTGCCAGCCAAGATGTCAAAACTGGGTCCTAAGCTCAAGAAACGGGCAGGATCGAAGCAGCCAAACCGCCATTTCCCTCAAAACTTTTCACTAAAATGACTGAAGGACAAGCAAAAAAAAAAAAAATGGCAAAGCAGTGAGTTGTTGGCATCACCTGTCCCCTTTGAGCTCCCTCACGTTGTCCTGTGTGTGTCCAACTTCTTACTGCTCAGCTGGGAGCACGCTGTTTTGACCCAAAACACTGAACGCGCAAGCTTGCAGTGAAGGTGTTCCCGAAGGCTGGGCCGAGGCAGGTCCCGTGTGCTCACGGCGGGGTGAGGTGCTGAGGTTTGTTTTGGGTCCCGGCATTAAATTCGTTTTGTGACTCAAGGCTGACAGTCCAGATGCCCTCTGTCATCGTTTTTATTATTAGAAGGAATTAGTGAGTCTACAAAACACGCCAAGCTGCTGAAGGTGAGAAAGAATGAAGTCACTTGGGTTTAAGTAAGCATTCTTTAATAGTATATACTAGCGCTTATAGCTCCCATTTTAAATTTCATCTTAAAAACTGAGACAAGGATATGAATGTAGCTTCACTGCTGACTTAACTAGAGGATCCGGATGTCACTGTACAGGCTGCTGACGTGTTTACTCTGATTACCGCATGGATTCCAGCAGGCTGTTGATTTATAGGTGCCGTGAGAAAACTGGTGAATAAAGTGGCACACCCCTGCTTCACCCCGGCTTGTGGAATGTAGCAGGTGGGGCAAAGCACGGGCACCGAAAAGGAGAAAAAAACACTCCACGTGGGCTGGGTGTCATGCAGCTGCTCAGATGCTTCATGTCAAATTGGAGTCAAATGAGCCAAATCCTTTTTAGTTTCCTCCCTCTCTCTCTTTCCTTCTTAGTTACGCTAATGCAGCTCTGTAAATTTGCACATGACCATTTATGACCCGGAAAAGGGAAATGTCCTTTACAAGTGACCTTGTTGCATTGTGTTGATTATTTACTACACAGAGTGAGTTTAAGGTATAGGGAATATATAATATAATACATGTAATTTTTTAGCCTGCTTGATTTTGGTTTTATTCGGATCTCGTTACTCTCTTCCTACAGATACATTTTGAGCAACAAAAAGGGTTTTGCTAACCCATTCTGGCAACACGTTTGCTCATCTCTTCACTCCTCAAAAGCGTAAGCAAATCTTGTTTACCCATGGCCATGTGCTTTGAAACCTGTTCATGGCCATATGAGCTCAGCCTAGAGTAATTTGGCCAGTTTGACACATCCTGAGGGCAGCCTACCCAAGCAACTCCGGACATCCGAAATGTGCCAGCCTGCACGTACAACCCCTTTCATACAAGTCTTGTATTGAGTGTGCGCCTGTAAGAAATGCTTTAATTATATGTTTACTTAAATTAGCAGAAGAGAAACTAGAAAGGACCAGGATTTTTGCCTTTCATCACCTTTATCTCTCCTTGCATTGCATTTAACCATTACATTCTTCTATTAAACTTGTAAACACTAGACTATACATAGTTTTGCCAGATGGTATACAGATTTACTGATGTAGTTCAGTTGAGCATTTGCAGCTTGAAAATTATTTTATAAATGCATTTGTTTTACTGGAATTTACTGAATAATTGGATGTAAGGAGTAGGCAACTATGAAAAATTCTCAATATTTGGGTAAGTTGAATAAAAGACTTGATTTCTGGGCTGGAAACTATAACCTCCTATTGCTCATATTGGGGAGGGAAAACTACTGCTTTTTATTCAGATTAAAAAAAAAATATTTCAAGTACCTGTCCTAAGAACTTTTGTAAGAAAATGTTATTTTCAGTGCTTATAACCAAGAGAACTGAAATTGAATACTTTTCCTTTTTCTCCACCAGTTTTTCTCAATTTTATGCATATAGCAGAAGTCTCTGATTAGTTCTGCCAAGTACTTTATTGTCAGTCATTTTGATGTACCCTTATGTAGTTGAGAAGAAGAAAAATATGAAAATATAGTTCATAAAACCATAAAAGGCAGGTGGTGACTAACAGTGTCTAAATTTATTAGACTTTTATTTTTAGTACCCATTTAATCTGAAGAATAGCTTGTATATGGTGATTGTAAACAGAAAGGAACATTAACCACACTGTTTCTCAAACTGTCTGGAATGATATCCCTAGGGTTACATGACAGAGTGATACAGAATGTTTTGGTGTCACTGTTCTTTATTTCATTTACTAGAGACTCCACTGTATAAAAGCTTGAAGTCTGGTTTCTCCAGCTGCACTTTATAAGGGTGCTCAGTTTCAGTGGTGAACAAGGATATTGAAATGATGCCAGATTTTAAGGGCAAACAAAACTGTTTTCCTTGGAGCAGCTGCTTTGTTAGAATAAAAAAGTCAACATTTCTTAGGCTATCAGGTATTCTAATGGAATTTCCAACCACTGAGTTGGATAGAAAACCAAACAAAGTCTTATAAAAAGACCTTATAAAATGACCACAAATAAAGGACTTCTTTGAAACATCCAAATCAGTAATAATTGTGTTGGTCCTGCAGTAGGTAATGTGGGCTTTCAAATGTGTGTATTGACTATGCCTTTTATTTTTAACAACTAAAAACTATTGATGTAATAGTTGAATGGCCTGGGCAAAACAATTTTGTATTGTTTGTCCAGTTCCCAGTGGAGAAATGCCTGTCTCATGTGCAGTCATATTTATTGGTGCATTTACTTTGTGTTTTATGTGTTTTATGCAGGGTCAGTAGCAAGGGAAAATCTGTCTGAAGATGAATTGTCATTATTACAACGGAGTCCTGAATTCACGACCCAGCCAGCACAGAACCTAGGTCAGTGCAGCAACAGATTGATCTCTGGAAACCATTTTCAAAGATGTGCTAACTCTTTGTAAAAAGACAGGATGGTCAAAGTCTTCTATTAAACCAATATCTTATTGAACGTTTTGGTTTTTGTCTGTTGTATTTCCTTACTACATAGTCCTGTGCCACATGCCGTAGGTGACACTGCATGTGCAGGGAGGTTGGGCTAAGATGACCTCTAGAGGCCCCTCCAACCTTAAGCATTCTGTGATTCTACAACTTGAAGTAGAATACAGAAACTGCCATAGCTGCATATGTCAACAGTTCCTATGACACTGAACTTAAACACGTGTTTCTGAACATGAACTGACTCCATGTGCGGATGTGAAGTATTGAGGCTGAGTGCACATAATCAACTTTTTGTCCCCCATATGGTAGCAGTTCCAGTAACACGGTTTGGATCAGCTTGGGTGAGCATCAAAAGCCTGGAGCCCAAGAGCAGTCTTGTTCCTCCTAAAACAACTCATTCCTCATTTTCAGAACTGGGGGGAGTTGGAGATGCTTGGACCTCTGGAATTCAGGGTGCCGGTGTTTGCTGTCTGTCCCTATAATGATGTTCTGCGAGTGTAAATGTCTATAGATATAACTGGGTGCAAGAGCTTGGGGCTATTCCTGTAGGTGCAGAGAGCAGNTCATTCCTCCTTTTCAGAACTGGGGGGAGTTCAGGGTGCCGGTGTTTGCTGTCTGTCCCTATAATGATGTTCGGCGAGTGTAAATGTCTATAGATATAACTGGGTGCAAGAGCTTGGGGCTATTACTGTAGGTGCAGAGAGCAGATCCCAAGTAGCAAAGTATCTTGCACATCCTTTGTAAAGATCTGAATGCTGGATAAATATCCTGGCATTTGCATCATGCTGTCTAATGCAGTATCATTAGTGAATAAAACACGGTGTTCATGAATGGCTAACAGGTGAGGCGCTTCTTTTATATAGAAGCTAAAATTGAAGATGTTGCAAGGACAGTTTAGGTAGGATTGATTTCATCCAAATAGTGCAGTGTGGAGTGAAAGTACAGTGGTACGATTTTATTGTAACTCTTCTGTAATACATCCGTAAGCACTAAGCAGTCTTTCTCCCAGAGCCCACAGGTTGGGTCTGATAATGTACTTGGATTGATTCACCACAAGCTTCTAAGTTTTGGAGCTTTCATGACATGGGATTTTTGTAAAACAGGCACCTGGAATGGCCATTATTTCAGTTAAAAATGTCAAATACAAACTAAGGGCCCTACCATATGACATTCTAAGAACCCTTAGTTTCTATTGACATTTTAAAATATTATTTAGCATTTTCTACTTTTAGGTTCAGCTGTTTCCAGGAATACTGAGTGCTTTGTTTTAACCATTCCATTTTCTTGCTTGTCATATTACTTAAAAAAATTACTTTAGACCAAACAATTGAAAGAACTCAATTGGTCTATGTTATCAAAAAAAAAAAGATTTGTAAGTTCTTTGCTTAGAACATGTAAGTATCTTCATGGAGAGTAAGTAAAAACTGAAGGACACTCTTAATTAAAGCAATAAAATTGTAATAATAACTACCTGGAAATTACATCCTGAGCAGTTCCAGCAGAAATAGGTTGCTGTTTTCAAACAGCTAAGGCTGCTAATTGTTGAAGCTACACGTGGAACCAAAGGATATGGAATTGCTCGCAGTCTCAGGTACTGAATGCCTAGAAGATACGGACATTATGAAATTTAAAAAAAGAGATGCCTCTAATTTAGAGGCTGAAGTTTTAGACAACTAAACTTAATTTAATTGTTTCTAAGAATGAGACTTCCTGAGATTTTACTGGTTGATAGGGTCATATGTATACTAACTAAAAGTTATGATCAGAATCATGTTAGTTCTGGGATTTCTTGCTATGAAATGATTAGAGTTACGGTGAAGAAGGGAAATTCTGTCATAAGGTAAAAAAGTCATTTTGAAAATCAAGACTTTTTTTGGTGATATCCTCTGCTTTTGTATAAATGTTGCTGCTTATGTTTTATATAATCATTTATCATGCAAATAATCAGTGTTGTCAAGTCATGTGTCTCACAAGACTACAGATCGTGCACACACTGACAAGTGAAAATTTGAATCAAAGAACTAATACAGAAGAAAAATACTGCCGTTATCAAGCATCACTGATTTGGGACCAGAAGAATTTGGGGAGTTGATGAAATTGGGGATCTCTTTTTCATATCTTTTATTCTTGTGGCTGTAGAACTGGTAACATTGCTTGGAGGGCTTCAGTTTTTAATGTAGATTGGAATAAGTGGTGCCGAGATCTCTTCTGCTTTCCTAACTCTGCAGAGTGCAGAATCTCTTACCTTGTGCAACCTTTTTCTCTCTCTCAGTTCTTTACTAAGATATTTTTGACCAGGGATTAGAGAGGGAGCAGCACAGGAAACAGAAGACAACAAGACTAGTGTGACACATCATGGTGTGGGCATCTCAGTGTTGGTCTCTTTTGACATTGTGTATCTTGTGATTGTGTCTCTAAAACTATTTGTATCTCCCGTATACAAGGGTTGTAAAGCGGCACTGCAGTTCATAGCATCTGATTTCAAATCCC
The DNA here is from genome assembly GCA_013389825.1 of Crypturellus undulatus. NCBI lineage: Eukaryota > Metazoa > Chordata > Aves > Tinamiformes > Tinamidae > Crypturellus > Crypturellus undulatus. Next base: position 179,416 of record VWPW01030067.1, read on the forward strand.
TGTGATTTTCACCTGGATGAACTTTTAGGTGTAACTGAGCGTGCTCTGCGGCTTCAGCACTAGGCACTGGAGTGAAGTCTGGATCTTTGAGCTGAATGGCATTTTCTTTGCTCTTGGAAGCAGGGCAGAGGAAAGGAGAACTTTTATAGCTCATATTTCTCACTGAAAAATCAACATAAACTTAGTTTTAGTTTAGATAAACAAAACATAGTGTTATTTTATAATACTAATATATGTAACACTTTCATTTTCATACCTTATATTACCTGTGATATTTTATACCCTCCAGCAGGTGCTGCTGCATCCTGCTAATGTTTTCTTTGTGGAGGGAAAAAAAATCCAAGCAGTCATTTAATTTAACACCATGCAACTGTACTTTGCTCTCAGTTTGCTCCGAAGGAGTCATGAGTGGGTCTGTTTTCTTTTCTTTCTTAAGTGATTTGGCAGCAGAGTGACTAGGAAAGGAATTTTTACGATGTCAGAATATGAATCCTGCCATGTATGCAAGTTTTTAAGGTCAGTGGCAGTTGCTTATCAAGGCCGTGCTCAAAGGTGAACAGATACAGATGGAAATGCATTTGTATTTCTACAAAATAAGAAAAAATACAAGTGTTTTCTTATTCTTAAAGTAGAAATGTTTCCTGAAAATGTAAAGTTATGAAAGTTTCTAATAAGTTTCTCTGTTTTCCCAGTTCCTTAAGCTTTGTGTCTCTCCAGTGTGGTAACAAGTGGTAGACACTGTGTGCTGAAAAAAGCACAGAAACTTGTATATCTATGGACTGAGACAAGTCCATTTTGGGGGAGGCAGCATTTTCCAACCTCTGAGGTATATATGGAAAAGGTGCTTCTACCTCTAAAATCCTTGAAGTTGTTATTAAAATAAAGATGTTTTTCCTTTCTGGGAAAAAAAAAAAAAAAAGCTTTGTCATTTGTCTTTCTCTTGACTTGAATTTTGGAAGATAAGGGTGGATTAGTGGTAGTTGGAGGCCCCCTGTTGAGCGGGAGATTCGGGTAAGAGAGGATCTCTGTATTTCCATAAAATTTCTTTCTCCTGGGCCATGCAGAGGTGTGCAGACTACTGTATGCGAGGGAACAACTGCAGGCCTCTAAGTGGCAAAACCTCTTTGAAAGCATGTCACCTGCCATACGATTATGTAGAAGCTCCCACAGTGCTGCTCTGTGCAGTTGTTTGCTGTGGGTTACCCCTCTTTCTACAAAATCCATTATCTTAAGTTGCACTCTGTCCATTATCTGGCACTTTCACATTCTTAGAGAAGGGAACTGAGTTTCTCCAGGAGAGTCTTCTCAGGCATCAAGGTTTCTACTGGCAGCTGTGCAGAAAGGGAGCGCCATAAAATCTCAGGTTAGGCAATAGTCAGAGTTTTACAACAGATTTTTGTTGCCAAAACCACCAAATATTGATTTTGAATGCTGAAAGTCTGTAAGCCAGGTCCTATACTATACACTTCAAAATCTCTTACTTACCATTTCCATTTTAAGAATTGTGCCTGGGTTATATCTGCAAAATGTGAAGAGTAAATATTCTGTTTGCTGATGTATCATCTGTGCTGGGCAAGACTGTGTGGTCATAATACTTGAAATTAGGTCTCAGCTATATATCCTTGAAGTCCTGTTTTAGCGAGTTAGTCTGAAAAGTTTATAAGGATTTTAAATGAGCCTCAGCATGATAAGTCAGGAAGAAAAAAACCATTCTTTTGGCTCAAAAATGAGAGGTTAAGCCTAGTTAAAATTTAAACATTTCAGTAATAATCCGTATAAAGCAGGTACAGTAAACATAGATAAAAGTCTTCAGTCATTAGTAGTTGAAGTTCTCATAACTCTCCCAAATTTAGAACTAGATCTTTATCATGTTTCATCTCCTTTGATTTCAGAGGCTCTGGAGTGCATGACTCTTTTTAGAGGGCAGTTCATCTTATCCCAATCCTCATGGTATTTGTCTTCTTCAGATTCTTTACAGATTCTCCTCTCTCTATCTTCATTCACTAGTGAAAAGGAACTACATTGATAAGAGGGCTAACCTTTAGATTTCTGAAGTCCAGTCAAATCAACCCACCCCAGAAACTTGGGTATATCTCTTATAGTATAAAGATATATAACCTCTACTTGCATATGTCATCAATATATTAACTGCAAGTTTATGTAAACACTTACTCAATGATGTTTGGTTTTTTTCCTATATATCAAGGCTATGAAGATGATTAAGGAGCTGGAACATCTCTGAGCTTAAAGGCTGAGAGATCCAGGCCTGTCAGCCTTCAGAAGAGAAGACTTAGAGGGGATCTTAACCAGCGTACACACGTACCTTATGGGTGGGTGTCAAGAGAATGGGACCAGGCCATTTTCACTAGTGCCCAGCATCAGGGCAAGAGACAACTGCCACAAACTGAAACACAGGCAGTTCAGTCTGAACCTGAGGAAAAACTTGCTGACTGTGAGAGTGACAGAGCACTAGAACAGGTACCCCAGAGAGGTTGTGGGGTCTCCTTCTCCGGAGGTGTTAAAAAGCCTCCTTACCATGATCCTCTGCAATGTACTGCTGGTACAAGGGAGCAAGGGAGTTGGACTGGATGATCTCTAGATCTCTCTCTTCCAACCTCAACCATTCTGTGACTCTAATTTTTTTATAAATGACCGTTCGTTGTTTGGTAAGGAACCACTGAAACGCTGCAGGTCGCTTGTTGAGACAATTTTGCCTTTCTTTTTCTTGAAGTGTATTATGAAACTGAATATAACGAAGTCTATATTTCCACCTTTATATGCAAAACATACTCAAAATTTCCGGTAAAATTACTTTAAACTTCCTGTGAAATAATATATATATTTACTGAAGCTTTATAGAGTTGATAGGTGTTTCAGCCATTTTTCACTATACTTGGCCAAGATATAGCTGGAAGAACAAATAATGATTGTTGATCCTACAGATAAAGTTAGCAGTAGTTTGATCTAGAAAGGGGTTAAAAGTGAGACAGCCTATCTCTTATTTCAGCGGAAGTATAGTTGTTGATTTAAAGGTCTGTAAATGATTGTTGGAGACCTGTCATGTGTAGCAGTGCACTGAAAAAGCATACCACAAACTCTGCTTCCTCCTAGACAGAGTTTATCTGTCAACATCCCACTTTAACTGTAATCTTTTAGGGTAGCAGAAAGCAGGCAAAACTCACCAGACAGCAACCATGGAAAGTAGGGACTTTACAAAGGTTAATCAAAATGTTAACACCGATATCTATGACATTCCAGAGGCTGAGGAGGACAAAGAGGATCTCCTTAACGGTCATGTCTGTGAAGACTTAGCATCTCCTTCTTCCACGACTACCAATGCAGAGAGCATGGACTTAAGTCAAGAGACCCCAGAAAACAGTCGCAGCAATTCTGTGGCCTCTCAGCATGGGCTCGATGGGGAAGATGGTTCTTCTTCATCTCACCATGGTGCTGAAGACTACCAATACCAGGAGGTGATGGATCTGATGAGCCCAAGTCAGGAAGATAAACACGTAAGAAGCGGCATGTTTGAGAACGGCATGCTTTCTCCTACAAGTTTCCATCTGACCTCTCAGCATGGAATTGAGGAGGAGGATGGTTCTTCTTCATCTCACCATGGTGCTGAAGACTACCAATACCAGGAGGTGATGGATCTGATGAGCCCAAGTCAGGAAGATAAACATGTAAGGGGGAGGATGATTGAGAACAGCCTGCTTTCGCCTACAGGTTTCCAGTTGCGTCGGAGCCAGAGCACTTCTTCCAACTCCCCAACTTCCATCAAGTTTCCCGTGAACAATAATTTGGGAGAAACAGACAACTTTCAGGAGGAGTATGAGATACATATGTTTGTAAAGGTAAGAACTTGTGTTCTTTTATGTATAGATTAGTTTTAAACTCCAAGTCAATCTGTTTGTCCTCCAGACTTGTAAAGACAGCTGCTCTGGGTGAAGATTTCTTCCCATCTCTGCTGCCTGCACGCTGCAGGGGACTAAACTGATCACTTAACCCTTGTGTATCTTAAAGTGCAGAGGGAGAAGGCTGTGTAGTGTGGAAATGCCTGGGATTTTTTTTAACTCAACTGGAAGCACACTGGAAGTATTCTAGTTGTTGCTGCAACTCATTTATTTTGTAAAATCACCTTGTGCTACAGGTGGACTACTACTGCTAACTCAACTGGTTTAATTACAATTAGTTTAAGTATCTCTCTTATCAAGTAAGATATAAATTCCCGAAAAAGTGTTTCACACTTGCTCTAACTTGAAGAATTTGGAGAGAGGTTAAGTTCCTAAACCATAAAACACCTTTATTCTTAAATAAATATCATGCTTCCCTTCATAAGCATTCTTGTATTCAACCATTCTCAATATTTATAAAGATGTAAAGTGAACTTGACAGTTCCTCCTTTTTAATTACAAAAGATAACATTTTTCAAGTTTTTGTCTGTCATAAGTAGGACCTTGCACTGTTAAGTACTCCAATCTCAGCAGAGGTGTTGTGCACTCCTCAATTCCATAGATGTTTTGAATGCAGAATAAGAGATTTTCTTACTACATACAGTAAGAACCATGTTGAGCAAAATCTGCATTGTGTGAAAAAGTTTATTTGAGCAACAACATCCTAAAATCTTGCACTGATGCTGATTATCTTGTATGAGTTAAGTCAGATAAAATGCCTGGTGGACTCTTCTAACTTCATTTAGTTTCTGTTGTAAATCATATATCTTGGAAAACTGAGGTAAGTAAAAATGTTTACTTATTCCGCTCCACTATCCACATTTACTTTTAGGATTAAAAAAGATAATTTTTATAAGTCGCAACATAATCTTGAAATTCTTTTCAATACATTATCAAAATTATGATTTGAATATTTCCTGTAGGTGAAAAATCAATGATATTCCTCCTTCAGTTATCCCTTCTCTATATACTTTCTCATTGTGTGGTAAGTTTTGCACAAATATATTTACATTTAGATTACAGATAGATTAAAAAAACACACACACAAATAATGGCCATTAGATCATTTAGCCTTACGTTGCATATACAAATCAAAAAACTTCACTTGGGGTATCCTTCAAGAGAGTATTTACTATTTGCTTGGTAGTGAGTTATTCTGAGTCTACAGTTGTTAACATAGGGGGATTTTGCCACTGATTTCTGTAGAACTGGGCTACGGTTAAAGTTGCTGCAGTTGAATATGCGATGTTTATTGGCAGCTTCATGGCATTAGGGACTCAAAGGCTGTACTTTGGCTTTGAAGTCATTCCTCATTCTTATTAACCATAGTTATTCCTCTTGCTTTTACCTTCCTTTTGTTTCAAGATAATTGTGTTCTCTCTTCCCGTGCATGAGAATAAGCAAAATACATACAGATGCTCCTATTCAGCCAGAGATGCTGTGATTAATTTACACTTCTGGAAAGTGAGGAGAAGGCAGCTTGAAAAGAGTTTGGCTGTAAAAAAGATTGAGGGAGTTATTTTCCTCGCTTTTGTTGTGCAGAAGAAGCTGAGTGTCTGACAGAGAAGCTTATCAGCTAGTCTGGAGAGGACCGCATACTTTGGACCCTATTCACGCTTAGTCCCATTTGCAGTTAAGATCCAAGATGTCCCTCCATGGCTGGGGGATAAGACATGAGCTTTCCACGTGATCCATACCCTGATCTTTCTCCCGCAGGAGCTGGAGGCCAGGTGGGCTAGGCAATGACTTGCTAACACCCAGACACTTCTATATGGGTGACTGAACTCATCTTTATGGCTGTTTTATTTTTGGAGAGATGGAGAGATTTCTGGGCTCTTGTTTTAGTATGTTTATTTTTTCTTTCATTCTTACTGATATCAAAGCAATAAAGCATTTGACGCCATGGAGTGCAGAGCCAGATTTGCTATCTTTAATTATCTACAGAGCAAAAGTCAGCCTATAAAACAGAAGGTATTAGCGTAATATATAACAAGAATTGTGAAATAAAAGCTGACTTCTTTGTGACTGCATTCCTTTCTTTGCTTTGGGGCTTGTCTTTGGCTTTCCCTGCCTGTTCTTCATTCCCATGCCTGCTTTGTGGCTGTGCAGCCGGTACGTGTTCCTTGGATGCAGTGTCCTGTTTCATGTCATGGAGTGTCATGTCATGGAGGAAAGATTTGAAGTTGTGACCATCCTCTGCTGGGTTTGCTCTCTTCTGCAGACATGAACAATGACAGCGGGACCTTTTGTTGTGCACCGTGGTCGTGTTGACCACTGCCTACACCTCCATTTGGTTTTAGTCCTAATAAGTCTCTGTGAGTAGCTGGAAATATCAGTGTCTGACAGAGATGTGGAGATGGCTGCTGGTTGGGAGGCAGAAGGAAGAGGGAAGTCAAAATGGCAGCTAACGTGCAGCACAGGTGTCTAGTTGCAACCCATTGCCTAGAAGAGGAATTTAACTCTGTTACTCCAGTAATACTTTATAAGTACTATGGCCTGGGGACCACAGTTTCACTCCACTGGATGAACTTTTATGCAGCTCATTCTTTTTTGAAAAATATTTAAATCATGTAAACTTATCTTTCACTGCATCTCAGTGCTCTGTAGTTAGGTCATCATCAATGGACTATTCTGGAGGTATCTAAAGAATTTTGGCCATTTAACAAAGAATCCGCTGTACCTTTAAACGCAGAATACAGCAGGCACCAACATGGAAACATTTGTGTGAATACAACCTGTCCAGGCTTGTCACAGGCACCTTAATGTCCACTTGCATTGTACTTTCCTCAACAAAAGCCTTTGAAACTGAACAGAAATATGACCGATACACAGCTATGTTACTTAGTGCACGGGGCAGCTTGACCTAGTTGCAACTCTTGCTCAGATGTCCAACTCTTTCACTTCTGTTTTAGTGCCTTTTTTCAGTAGCATGTTTGTTCTGCAAGCTGAATTTCCCTTCAGTCTTTGCTTTCCTAGACTAAACAAATTCAGTTCCTTCAGCCTTTTTCCACTTAAAGTCATAGTTTCTAGTCTTTGAGTGGTCTGGGGAGGAGAGATTGACTTCTTCCAGCTCTGTCCAGTTTATCTATATGTTTCTTAAACTCTAACTTACAAACACAGGTAGGATATTTACCAATGCTCGTAAAAAATGTTATAGCAGTTGCCTTTTTTATTCATTATCTGTCCAACCTTCTAGTTACAACACATTGTTTTGGCATATTTGTTCATCCTTTAATAGTTTTGTTTAGGATCATAGTGTTCATCTTTTAATTCTGGTGTTTTCTCAGTAAACGTGTCAGATGTATCAGTAACGATCTAGGCCCTTCTCTAAAATGAGTATTTTCAAGCAGCTGGAATGCAATGGTGTTGTTGCACAGTTTGCATCTACATAGTTTTAAGAGCATTGGGTATCTCTTAGTGATATGATCTGATTCTGATCACTTGTCATCGAAAACAGAGTACTTTTGAAGACAGGGAATTACAGTGGTGGAAATCCGTGTAAAGGATACTATTATCAAGACTTAGTGTACTAACTCAGAAAATAGAGGCCCAACTGTAATAAACCTGCACTGTACTGTGTACATAATACAACTTTATTGCTCCCTTATAGAGTCTATCACGAGTAAGAGACTGGTAATCTTTTAGGTCTTAAGATCTAAGCTTAGTCGCTATGTAACCCTTATGTCTGAGGAGGAAAATGGGGTTGTTAAGTCTCTTCATAGCTTGATTTACACTCTTCTGAATTTTCTGTGTTTGTGTGTGGTTGAAAAGATTAGCGAAGGGCAGTTCCATAGATAGCAGACAGTTCCCAGTTCCTCGACTATCAGTCCTGACCAGAATGTGTGCTTTAGCAGCAGGGCTTAGCAGTTTGCTTAATCGGTTGGATAAAAAGGGTAAAAGGTGCTGCTCCTGCCCTCTGCTCAGTATGTGCCTTGGTCAGGCACGTTTCCTGCCTCTAAAAAGGGGCATGAATCAAAGAGCAGTTGACACTCCTGTGCCACCTTCAGCTTTTGGCTCCAGCCGTGCCTATGGCTTCTTATAGCCCAGTAACGTAGCAACAGCTTGAGAATTCAGAGCTGTATTGTCTGGAAAATTGTTACTCCTCACTGATTGCAGTGAGAGCAAATACAATGCAAATATGTAGGTCATGCTAAGAAAAAACTGGAACAGGATTTTTTTATATATATCTTTTTCTTTCTTTTTCTTTTTTCTTTGACACACTCTTTGATTCTTTGAAAATAACATTTTTTACTAAAGCCTGTTTTGTGCTTTTCTTTTGACAGATGCCAGTTTCTTTCATTAGATTTTAGAGGAGAAAAGTAATTGGAGTTGTGGATTGATTGCTTCCTGAATTGATTACTTTCTTGCTTATATTGTCACTGACAACTTACCTGTGTGGCAATACTGACAGCTATTAAATGTTTTCTGTCCAATACAGAGAGATTGATATTAGTTTTAATTGTTAAAATACATAAAGGACAGCTCCACTGAAAATGATGTTTTACTAACACAAAGTAATAGATAGCTCCTGCAGAGCAACTGGTAACAATATCAATTATTTTGGAATTCTGCATGAAAAAAGATGCTGGAGAAGGCTGCATTCCCTCTCTGATTTCTTGATTTGGCCCATCTGGCTTAGGGCATCTCCAAGCAGCATCTCTCCTGGGTATGCAGGCTCCTGCAACGAAAAAAATAATAATTAAAATAGTCAGTGCAAGTGGATGTTGAGTCAAGTGCATTTGGATGTTGAGTCACTCGACCAAGTGCAGGCATCTGCTATAGAATGAGTCTGGTTGTCATGAATAGGGACCTAGGTGACCTCTTCAGTGCCATTTTAGTTGCACCTGGCCTCCACCTACTTCTGCAAGAGATCAGGGGCCTTCTCACTCCTGTTTACAGATTAAAGAGGTTTTCAGTTATCTTGGGCCTCATAAATGGTTCTGGCTATCTAGGTTTAGGCAACTGAATTTTGCTGGAAGGGTCCCCCGAAGACAACTTAAAGTAAGCTGAATCCTGCTAGCAAAGTGAGCTACAGCTCAGCTGTCGACTAATTTAAGTTGGCTTCATGGTTAAGCTAGTTGATGCTCAGCAACAGTTGTCTGCAACAGTGAAAAACACTTTATTGTTGGACAGTCAAGCTGTTTGCTGGACAGTCTAACATTATTATCTTGTACATCTTAGCCTTTTCTACGAATGGAGACCTCAGGCAAATTTTATTCAGTAGCTCCCTTGCATGTTTCCTTTTTTATTATTATTTTTTATAGTTACTTTTTATTTTAGACACCACAGTAAAAGACTTAAGACAAATTAGTTTAGAGGGATTGAATTTCTAGGTACCAATTAAAGCAAAGAAACAAACAAATGACAAATGGCACATGAAATCAAGTCCTCTGCAGCCTCTTCATATAATACATAATTCATAAGCTGATCAAGGTCTATACAGAAACTAATTGGCCATTACTACCCATTTGGGAAGACAGCTTCAGAATGACATTACTCTGATTTTGATGCATTGACTCCTTACTCTAATTTCCAAATTACATTTATTCATGTGTAGTTAATACATTCTTGTTCTTCTGCTGACACAGTCCATTAGCTTTTGTAATTTCTTTTAGGACTTTTATTGTCAGCTTAAATTTAGGCGTCCGCAGACCTTTCTGAGTTACAGCCAGCAAATCCTCTTTGTCCCCATTTCTTCTAGTCATCATAGTAATACCCTTCTGTATGCATAGTCCTTCTGCAAAGGTGTCTTTTTTTATGAATCTGCATCCTATTTATGGTTGCTTATGCTTTTTATATTTAGATTAAATAAGAACAAAATAAAAGTTTTTTTTTTCTTAATGTCCTTAAAGATTCTTTCTAGTTTTAATATCTGCTAGGAAGAATCTGTCTGGATAAAATACTGGAGAAAATAGTTCAGGAATTGTTAATTTCGTTGGGCAGACCTATTGACCTTTTTTAGCTTTTGTTTCTATCATACTGTGATTCAGGCAAGCAAGCCAAATTTTCTTGTTTCTTAAATGTCACTGAATCTTTTTTGGGAGGACCCATAGTGTTTAAGTAAGAGGTAGTTCAAAGGAAAATATAATGACAGCCTTCACTTTAAAGTGAATGTTATCAAGTAGAGAAATCATGGAAAAAATAGATGTAGGGTGTGAAACTAAATGAAGATAATTGCTCTATTTTGATGCCATTATCTAATGTTTCAGTTTCCCTGTTGGTGATTTCAGGGACTAAAGAAAATGAAACTAGGCAGAGCAGATGAACATTACAAAGAAGTATAGGGCAGATATTTTTAATCTAGTGATGCAATATGTACCACTGTTAATATGCTCCCTGTTCTGTGGGTCTCCTTGATATTTCTGAACAGTAACATACTCAGGATGAAAATGTAAGCCACACTGAAATTATTAAGAGTATTTTACTGATTCAGTGAGACAGGATATTACCCAGGATATGTTGACGCACACTCCTCAGATTCAGGTTGAAGGTTGTTTTGATTTGGGGATTTGTGTGTGTAAAATTTATGAAGTCTAGTTTTAATGATTCCCTGTCACACAGAAAACTCCTTCTTGAACATGAGTCTGAAGTGCTTTGTTTTCATGAAGCTAAATGCAGGGAAGAAATAATTCCTACCTTGGCTATAAGTGACAGTTCTGAATTCTCAAAAACAATCTACTGGAATGAAGCACCCTGGGACAAAACAGTCCCTGTCCTAAGGGGATTTGTGCAGTTCACATTTCTAGGAGGCCAATGATAGATCAACTAATGGGGGAACTCTATAATCATGTGAAAAATCTGGTCAAGGTACTGTCTGAGAAGGAGCATCTGAAGAATGAGGGAGCAATTAAGCTGTTTAAACATAGAGAGTTGTTCCCATGAGCAGCATATGCCAGGACATCTAATACGGTCCTACATGTCTGTTTAATCAGTTTAATTCCACCATCAATTTCAAGTCTAAGGCTGCTGGAAGCTGATACTTCTGTGAAAAGTTCCTAGACAAATATACCGGACAAGTTTCTAGTATCCAAAATGTGCAATGCTCCATGTGGCCTATTTTTGAGAGGCACTAGCCTTTCTCCTCTTTCTTTGGTGACTACATGTATTTGTAAATGTATAACAGGACATACTCTTTAGAGTATTGCTCCATAGACATATAACAAAAAATTCCTCTGCTAAAAAGAGATATTTTTAAAAAATATGCTCCTGCAGGATAGCATACTTCATGAGACTTTGCGAGGCACCTTAAATGCTCCCCGTTTTCACCACATACAAGTAGTTTGCCTATCTGTTGACTCAGTAACTTGGTCCTGGTCCTAACTGATCATTTACTTTGGTGTGCTAGTGCTTTGCTTTGTGTGAAAGAGACCATGTAACTAACAACAAAACTTGGAAGCAGCAAATTCATGGTCATTTGGCTCCTCCCTGTGAGATTGCAGAGAATGAAGTTTGGACCAGAGCAGAGTTTCCTTCTGGCATTGGGAGCTGATTGGCCCTGGGCACCACAGCTGATAACAGCTAAAAATAGTAACCGTATAAAAGCGGAGAGAGCAGCACAGCTGCCCGTACATTCCCTTCTCAAATCTCAGCAAGGGAGGATATGATGTTCTTCAAGCCTTTGCAAATATGTTACTAAGAACATTCTGCTTCTTAATTCCACTTAACAATTAACTCATCAGATAAAAAACACGCTGGACTGTGTGACTCACAGGGGAAGTAACCAAGTTATAATTAAAAGAAAACATTGAAGACCAGATTTTCCGAGCGTAGATTGACAGACAGGTGGGCCTCTGTTTCTTTACAACTGTGCCTGCAAAACAGCTGTGTTTTTCATATGCAAGAATATTAGATGCATAGTCGCATCACCGTCTTTGTGAGGAGTGTACTTTGTGACTGTGAAATTGGAAATGTTTGTAAAAACAACTGTGTCATTTTATTTGACGGGCAAACGCTGTTTGTGTTGTGAACCAAACTGCCATTGAGGAATTCAGGACTCTCAGCTCTTCTGTGAGGAAAGGTCGAGCGAGCTGGACCTGCTTAGCGTGGAGAAGATTGAGAGAGGAGCTGATCAGTGTGTGTGAATACCTGAGAGGAGAATGTAAAGAGGATGGGGCCAAACTCTTCTCCGTGGTGGCCAGTGATAGGACAAGGGGTAATGGGTCCAAGTTGAAGTACAAGCAGTTCCATCTCTCACAGTGAGGAAGAACTTCCTTCCTGTGAGGGTGCCAGAGCCCTGGCACAGGCTGCTCAGAGAGGCTGTGGAGTCTCCTTCTCGGGAGATCTTCCAAACCCGCCTGGATGCCACCCTGTGCCCCGTGCTCTGGGTGTCCCTGCTGGAGCAGGGGGGTTGGACTAGATGATCTCTAGAGGTCCCTGCCAACCTCAACCATTCTGGGATTCTGTGATTCTTTGCTCGTGATTGTGGACAAATCAATCAGATCAATTCCTTGCATTTCTATTTCCTTTTAAACTCTGCCTATCATCTCCTCTGTTTGAACTGTAAACTTTGGGGGAACGATTTCTTTAGCTGGTTAAATTGTAAGATAAAACTTTGGATGTCTGAAACACTTTGGATGAATAAAGAAGGCAAACATGTTGAAGAACTCCCACTTTTTAAAAAGGGAAAAAAAAGACAGGAATTGAAAACAGGGTGCAATCAGAAAAAGCACTAGAAAGTCTTAAAAATTGGTCAAAATCTTAAAAATTTGGTCGCAGTGTAACTCCTGTGAATAACGAACTATTCCCTTATCTATTAATTCCACTTATTTCAAGTCCTCCTCTTGATTTTATAAGATTTTACAGTATGAAATTTGCATGGGTTAGTTCCCTTTCAGTTTAGTTCTAGTGTGTTAATTTTTTTATTGTTTATAGTGGGTTTATAATGTTCTGCAAGACTGAAAGATGACCATGCTAACTTACCTTCAGTTTTGATTTGGTATACTTAATTATTTCTAAAGGTCACCTATAACTACCTAGTAATTTTCCCTTTCATAGAAATATTAAATTACTGTTTTATTCACTTCTTAATTGAGAGACCTTCATAGCAAATTAAATAATTGTGGAGGATGTTGGTTCAACTCTTCTGTAGAATGAAGTTGTCCTTTTGTAGTCAAGAAACCCGACATAAGCAGCTGAGGTAGAAGCCCCCATACAGTGATTTTGACCTACACTGGATATAGAGGTGAGAGGTCTCAAAGTTCTTGGCCTTTCCTCTCCGAAAGTTACATTTTTTTCTGTGTAACATGGAGCCAGGATATGATCTAAGAGTCTTTTATTGCTGTGAGATTTAAGCTTTTGTTAACATCATGCAGTACCTTTATATATATTTATCAATTACTACGACATGAACAGCCACTTGCTGCTTGGCCAGGAGTGGATGGAAATTGCTAATGCCGAGCAAAGGCCTCAGTAGCTCATTAGTGTTTTATGAACTAATGAAGGTCTCTCAGCATGACCCAGTCCATTTGTATCAGTAATTGTCATCAGGGTGAGAACAGTGAGACCAAAAAGCTGGCCGTGTGCGTCGATGTTTCAATGATCTATGAACTTCCTTCCTGGTATCACAACCAGTGACCAAGGGCAAACAATACCTGTCATATGCACTCCAGAAATCTTATGATTTAGTGAAAAGATGCAAACAAATAATGGCAAATCTTCCAGTTGAGAGGAAAACTCTTACATTGTCCACTATTCCCAATTCTCACTGATTTAAATGAGAGCTCTTCTTTTAGAATTGCCACCAACTTCTTTCAGTAAGGAAGGATTTTTTGTAATGGAAATCACTCATCTGAGTTCAGTGGTGCTTTCAGTCTGACACGTTGGGCTTATATTTTGAACCTTGTTTTTATTAGGTTTGGGCCATCCACTTTAAAGTAAGGCATAAACCATATAAATGCTGGTAGTCATCCTCATTCTTGCTGAGTTGCTAGGAGGACAGATAATGATGCTTCACTGAGAAAGACTAGGACAGGACAAACAATGGTGGGATGCATCTTTGGAAGTTCTGATAGCTTCTTCCCGGTTGTAACTGGCACCAGTGAAATTCTAATAACTTAAAAGTGTAATTACAGGAGAGAGGCTCATGTCTGTCTGTAGCTAACCATGCTGCTTGGATTCATGCTGGTCACCTGTGTTAATTCTGCAGTGAAGAGGATCACTAAGCAAAGAAAAATGAAGATAAGGTATAACCAAATCAACTTCAGTTGAACCTTACACTGAAGAAAAAAGGAATTAAAAATCATGCTGTTATTAAAGGAATGGTGATGTGATGAACTAAGAAAAATGAGCTTGTTCACTGACAACCTCTTTGGAAACTTCTTCACAAAAGTTTCAAGAGGTGAAATGAAAAATGAATGAGGGCAATTTCCTAAGAAGAATGGAGAAGTTGCAGAGCTTCCTGCAAGGCTCAAGGTCATCAAGCTGCCTATTTCTTTAGCTGCTGGTATACAGCATTAGCAGTGATGAGCCAGACCCTAATATATGGAGAGGTTTAACTTTACTGATAGAAAGAATCACACAGAATCCCAGAATGGTTGAGGTTGGAAGGTTCCTCTAGAAATCATCCAGTCCAACCCCTCTGCTCCAGCAGGGACACCCAGAGCACGGGGCACAGGGTGGCATCCAGGCAGGTTTGGAAGATCTCCAGAGAAGGAGACTCCACAGCTTCTCTGGGCAGCCTGTGCCAGGGCTCTGTCACCCTCACAAGAAAAAAGTTCTTCCTCATATGGAGATACAAATGTGTTGAAACCTGCTATTTCTCAATGAATATGTGTGGGTTTATTAGGGAGCCATAAACCAGAGTCCCTCTCTTAGCCCAGTAGTATATACGTTCTTGGAGAAACAGTAATCTGCTGGGCAGGGATCCATACATGAAATCTGCTGTGCAGGTAGTTTATGACTTTAATGTGACACTACTAAATTTGACTAGTGTGAAACTTTGAAACCTCTGGAAGGTGGGCCTTATTTACTGGGAGAGATCGAAATATAGCTGAGATCTGCGTGAGATATACATGTCACTTCAAAGCTTTTTCTGTATATGTCAGTTCCTTAAATGGGATTTGAGTTGCATGTTGTGTGCTGGTCTTTCGCATGAGGGAGTTCATCCCCCTTGCATGTTTCTGGTACAAACTGTAATTAAGTTAGATGTAATTTAGGACAAGGAGCACACCAATAAATGATCAGAAATAATCTAAATAGAGAATTCTGCTAAGACACATGAATTAAGACAAGAATATACATTATTTATACTGTCAGACTTTTAAGTATAATAACGTAGTACTCTGACAGCAGTGATTTAACAACAGAGGATACTCATCACACTTACTTGATGTTAATGTTTTATGTTACTGGTATATTAAGTCTAGAAGATCTGTAATGCCCTCTGCGATACTCTCTATGATACCACTTTCCAGAACATTCTTTGTCTTCACTGGAAAATCTTTGCTTTTAATTGAAATGTCAGCTTTGGGTTGATAGTAAAATAAAGAAATCTCTGCTGCTGTAACAAATACAACATTAGGAGATGATTTGGTACTTTGAAGTGTCACTTCCCAGAGCATGTTCAGCTCTGGCTGTCTCAATATGAACAGTGAGATAATTATTCACAGTTAAATCTCTCTTCACATTGACCAGATTTTTTTTTTCTTGAAGTTTTTCATACTTTTTAATATTACAGCAAAGTTTGATGTTGCCTCCATAAAAAACATAATTATACATTAAAATAATTTCATGCTTTTGGAATATAACTTATCCTGCTGAACTCTGAGTTGATTCTAGCAGTCTAACATTTTGGTAAATGTTGATTTTATTTAGAGATTGTCAAAACAAAAATGGTGCATTTTTATTAAATTCAAAAAGGGAACTCCTGTAAAAGGTAACTTCTGAAGCTCATGGCTACAATGGTGGCCTACATATTTGAGGCAAATTCCTTGATTTTCCTGAAGACTGAGAGTGTGTCATGTTGTAGTTCAAAGGGAAATTGAAATTTCATTCTGGGTTTTATAGTTTCTTACATTTTTAAATAGATAGCACATCAAAGCTGCTAGTATGCAATGATGTTAAAAGCAGCTGTAAATGACAAATAACTCAGAAATATCCCCAGAAGATATTTTTTTCATAACCTGATCAGTCAGGGTGGCTGAGTAGTTATGCTTTCGCTGCTCAGCTGCACTTCTTTGGGAGAATTTAACAGTTAAGTAATTGTTAGGTAAAAATCACAGCCCCAAATAGCATTTACTGCAGCAGAATCAAAATTTTACTTTTTTTTTTTTTTTTTTTTTTTTTAAGTCCATGATGGAAACTGTCCACATCGTGAAAAGCCCTGTTTCTGATTTCCAGGAAAGATTTACTTTTATTTTTTTAAAACATGCAAACACGCTTCTCCGACGGAGCCAAACGGGTGGCAGCGGCAAGCGAGCGGGGGGCCGCGCTCTGTGCACTGATCCTTCTTGGCGACTTCGCCGCCCGTTGGTGACCGCAATGCTAGAGTTACACGCTGGGTGCTTGGCCTCTGAGTCACCTCCTCAGGGCAAATCTTTGCTGGAAGTGAGGCTTGGATCAGGCCTGTGAAAGCTGATCGTACCTCAGAGTTCACCCACAATAAGAGGTCTTACATGGCGATGTGGCAGGGTTTTTTCTGGTGCTGTTCTTTTATTAATGGGGTGACATGGTCATATTCATTTATATACCTCATAAACCTCATTCAATACCTAATGGTCTTTTGCGTAACTCAAAGCCTCTGCGGCTTCTGACTTGTGAGAAAATGATAGCTAGAACTAAGCCACTTATTCTCTGCAGTAAAATGAGAGTGCACTAATTATTTATCAATATCTTACCTTTAGAACAGAAGAAAGAACTGATTTCATAGGACAAAACAGAGCCATCTAAAGAATAACAACCATTATACGCAAAAAGGTTCCACGCAAGTGTAAGTGATAAGTCAGTTTTATATGACAACAAAGCTGTAAATGCATGAATAAACTTCTGGAGTATCTATATATACATATATATGTGTATATTATATATATGTGTGTGTGTATATACAAAACCTCCTACTCACTGCCTCCTGCAATGTTTATCTTAAATCAAGCTTTCAGAATCCATTTTAAGAAACATAGCACAAGAAACACACCAGGACTCTGTTTTGCTTGGAGCTGAGCACCTTGTTTAAGAAAATAACTACCCTTTTCTTTTCTCTTAACCCTCATGAGTGAAATAGTAGTAAGCATCGCACAGAATCAAGCTGAAGAGAATAAAGGAAATGGTCCCTAGCAGGTCGTTTCCTACAGAATACTGTTCCTTGGCATGCATTTTTTTTGCATTTGCTTCCATTTAATTAGATGTCTTGTAATCAAACAGGCTTGCTTCTAAGTTTTCATTTTGTTAGGAGTACTTGAGATCATGCTTAGTATTAGCAACCATAAATTTGAAGCATGGGGTCTCTTCTAGAGATTTTACTTCAAGATTTCTGAAAATCAGAGGTAGGCTGGATTGTTCTCTTTGGATACCTAAAAGCACAGCTACAAGCCCAGGTTTGTGGTGTAGCTTTCTCATACGTTGTCTTTTGTTGCCTCAGAGCACCCTAGTTTAAGCCCTGGGTGGAAGATGAGTGCAGGATGGTGTCTCATGGGTGAAAGCAGACAACTCTGCTGCCCTGAAGCATCTTGAAGCATGTGGTTTCTGACCCCTTCCATTTGAATTTGAAGAAGAATTTCTTGACTGGAGTAGGCTACCCAGGGAGGTTTGGAATCTCCTTCTCTGGAGATCTTCAAAACCCTCCTGGACACGATCCAGTGCAATGTGCTCTAGGTGACCCTGCTTGAGCAGGAGGGTTGGTCTAGATGATCTCCAGAGGTCCCTTCCAACCTCAACCATTCTGTGGCTCTGTGACTGCAGTGGGATCTGTTGGACCATTGTGTCTATACCTGAGCTTGTTACCTCAGGCTCCTTTTGTCACCAGTGTAAAAAAATAGGCACTTCCAGAGCACAAGTTACTTCCTTCTAAAATAGACACCTAAATAAGTCAGATGAATCACCTTTTAGAAGTGCTGATCTCTTGTATGTTGATCTAATTTAAACGTTTCGGTTTAGGATTATTGATATTTCCTCCTGACTGTTCTTCAGAGCTGGCAGGGTTTTCTCGACGAGCTGCTGTGTGATATAAATTGTTCAAAACACTTCCCTGTGTCAAAACAGTGTTGGCAATGAGGCTGAAGCTCCAGGTAACCTCAATCAAGATGACCCACTTCCCATGGCTTCCAGGAGCACCCGTTAAAGGGAAATTACACTTTCACATGAGGCGCTTCAGGAAGCACAAAATTTTCAGCAAAAGTAAAGGCTTACAACCAGCAGGTGATAATATATTATTTATGGAGGCATTTTAGAAATCCTGCGACTATAATTATCTTTTTGGCAGACTTCTGTAAGCGTTATATGTAACCACAACGCAGTACTTCTTTTTGCTGCATGTAAATACACTTAGTCCATGTCCTTGGAAGCTTGCCTGCGTGCCTAAGAATAATTATACTATAAATGTTTGATAATTAATGCACCTAGTCCAAAATTACATGTGGATTTTTGAAATCAAAGGAGTAATAACACTTAATTCTCTTATAGTTAACCTTCCAGTTATTTGAATGAGCGCTAATTAGAGCTGGAAGACCATAAGCACACTTTTACGCTAATTACGATGTTGATTATGCTGTAATTGCAGTTGCAGCAGAGTAACGAGATTTCCTTTTTTAACCATTTCGGTGGCTCACATGACACCAATTCCCGTCGTGAAAGGTGCCAAGCTGCTGCTTCTGTGGGTGCAAGTCAAACGCCCAGGGATCATAGGAGGGAATTAAGGATTATCCTGGGAGTGCCCAGCTAGGAACGCCTATAGGAAAGGTAAGTGTATGATCGTGTCAGAGCAACACCTAGAAGGCCCCAGGATGGCCGCAGTGGAAGGTAGGGCTGCTCCTCGGCGCCGTTGCTCAGGTTTGGTTTCGCCCGGCAGTGACGGCTCCTGCCTGCAGGTTGTCACAGTCACCTCCTAGCGTGCGACAAGGAGCCGTGCCAGTTCTCAGACAGGCCCAGGGGATGTGGAAGAAAGGGGCATTTTAGGGCAGAAGGGCAAAAACGTAGCCCAGCGGGTTCCTGCGGGGCTGGGCTGCAGTGAGGAGTCCCCGGGGCGAGCGGGGCAGAGCCGGAGGAGCTCGGCTGTGACTCGCGGCCTGGGAGCGCCGGGCGCTCTGCCCACCGGGGAGAGACCTTACCCAGGTCCTTCCTCAGCCCAGCTCACCCTTCCTCGTGCCTTGGGGCTGTGTCAGCCCTGTGTCCTGTGCCGCCTGCGACGTGACCTCTGAGTCACGCAAGACGCAGGGAGAAGGGAGGCAGGGCAGGTGACGGCCGCGTGTCAGTAAGAGAGAGGCCTCTTAAGGAGTTTTCTGCCCTGCGTATCATCACTTCTCCCATTCTGTCCCCACTCTGCTGTTAATACACAGAGGTCACGAAACAGTTATGAGACCCAAATATTTTCTCTTCCCAGGGCCACGTAGCTCTTACTTCTCGTTCTGCTTAACTCTATTCCCTGGCTCCTTGGCTCTTCCCAGACCTGGAGCACCAGGGCTCTCACTTCTGCACTGCTCTGTATGTCACGCAGTGGTTTTCTCCTGTGCAGAGCCCTGCTTTTCTGCACATCCTTTGCACAAACCCAACCACTGCTAGTGGAACAAAACTAGGCTTGCTTTTTTTTTTTTTTTTTTCCCCTCCTACCATTTGAAGCGGCTGCTTAAAGCACTGACACCAACCTGCTGTCAGCCTCTTGCTGCTCTCTTTTTACCAGTGCAGCAGCGCCAGGGAGGGAGCAGCTGAAACAGAAAACGCGGAGAGCAGAACTATTTATTTGCTCCTGTGCTAGGTACCAGGGCTTGTCTCCTCCCCTGCGAGTCTCCACCCTCTTTTTTTATGCCCAGGGCTATTTTGGGCTGGGAGTGCTGCACTCTGACAGATGAGGATCCTGTACTGAGCACAGCAGCACTTGTTGCTCTGAAGAACTGCACAGGCGCAACGGGGGCTGTTTCTCTGCTAGCTCTGTGTTTTCCTTTTCCTTTCTTTCTTTTTAATTGCGGTAGAAACTTCTTTCCTCCACTGGTGTGGAGCCTTATCCTTGTGAATGATGTTTTAAAAGCGTCGCGGGAGCCCTTCAAGAGGGAAACCCTCCTTTTTCTGCTGACTGAAACGTCTTTTGCCTCTTGCTGTAAGAGACCAGCTTCTAGCCTTGGGGGGTGGAAGATGACAGATTATGTTCCGGCAAACGGGGAGGGAAAGGACCCTGAGATCGAGCTCTTTGTGAAGGTAAGTCTGTCTGTGCACCGGACCCTCGTGTAGCGCTCGGATCCTCTGGGCTCCTGTTTAATAATCAAACTTTAATTTCCTGGCGCCGCGTGGAGACGGTTCTTTGACAGTCCCGTTATCTCCTGCAAACACGTTCGCGCTGCTTTGTCCTTCGTAACATTAGAATTAGGTAATGCTATTAAGGGAAAGTCGGGCTGCTTTTATTTTTCTGTGAGTGCTCTCCTCGAGAGTTTGTTCTGTTATTGTTAGCCTGCTGCTGCCTGCACGTATGACATCTCCAGGGCCAGGCTTTCCCACTGAGAATCCTGAGTTTCTTTTTCATTTCTGGGAAGGGGGTGACGAACTGAGCATGAGTTGGTACCATATCAGAGGCTGTCAGGGCTGAAGCCCTAGCAGCTCCTAAAACAAAAAGGGCTGAGTGAAGCTGGTAGGCTGTTCCCTGGAAAAAGACGATTCCTCTTTCTGAAAAATGAAAAATAAATCATTCTTTTACTCCTTGTTACCACCTTCAGCCCATTTTTGTTTTACACATAGGTAACTGAAGACAGAAACCCAAAAAATGAAAATATACAAAAATAAGTACACTTATTATATGATAGGATTTCAGAATGTTTCAAATTTGGTGTATCTGTTGGTCTTGGGCTGGGGAAGTCTTTCTGTTAAAATCAATAGCATAGTTCAAACCTGTATTATTATTATTAATAGCAAACTTCGTGCAAACTCTGTCTCATTGGAGAGCTCAGATTTTTTGATGCTCAGAGCATATTTCAAGGCCTTTATGTACATCTAGGCTGAAATCCACTGTGCCCATATGAAGCCTGGGTAATTGGTCTTTCCAAGCCTGAACCAGCTCTGTAAACTGACAGGATTATTATTAATATGTGGGAGTTATATGTGGCACTGCAAATAGAGTACCAAATGACTGGGAAACAAATTCCAACTCCTCCCTTCTGCCAGGTCCAGGGTACATACAATTGCCTTCTACTCCATGATGAATACTGAGGCTGAAAAGCCAGCCACGTCCCTAGTGCATATACATGGCCTCTTCATGCATCTTCCAGAACCCAGCAGTTGAAATACAGCCTTTCAGAACGAGCCAGTGCAGAGGTCTTTTTCCTTAACAAACAGAGAATACATGAGACCTCTTGGTTCATACCTGCCCAGCACATCCCTCGGCAAAGCTTAGTGTTTTAAAAGGGACCTGCAGTGGTCCATGCATCTTGATACCTTTCACTGTAAGTTCTTTCCACAGAGATGAGTGGAGTGGAGATGTCTGTGGGCTAGCAAATAGGTTAGTGGCAGTTTGACAATATATTTGTCATCAAAATATATTCTGGAATGCAAGTCTTTAATTAGTGATCTATGTAAGTGCCTACAATATTTTGTTGAGGCAGATACGGATGCATGTGATGTACATGTGATGTGCTTATGGACTAGCATCAGCTGTTGAAATGAAGACCCTTTTCCAGATTCACTCTGTGAAATTCCAGCACCATAAAAGTTAGCAGCAAAATATTAATTGAATTCAACTGAGCTATGCCATCATCTGAAGATTTATAGCCCCTGAAAGAACATTCTTAGTAGCCTGATTTCCTGCATAATGCATATTACAGGATTTCATAGAGACTCTTGCATAAAACTCATAATCTGCAGGGTCAGAGCAAAAGAATTAGGTGTCTACCACCAAATTAGTATCATCCTGGAGACCTTCCATCTAGGCTAAAAATTTTATGCTCCTCAAGTTTTGGAAATGTACCATTTAATTTAATTAAAAGTCTAAAAAAAGTTGAACACTAAAGATTTTGACAAGAGTATAAAAATGTACAGCTCAAAAGTTGAAAACTACATACAAGAACGAATAAAAGAAAAGCTAAAAGGAGGAAGTAGGAGAATTTAAGAGATATATTAATAGATGAAAATATCGCTAGAGCATGAATTTTAAAAGGATACCATGGTAGTAAAGGGAAGTAAAGAGGAAAGCTGATCCAGGTGAGAATCTGCAAAGAAGGCACCTCTGTCTGTTTGAGATTGGAAAAAAAAAAGAAAAAAAGTAGCAATTTCTAGAGGAGTACAAGACACTGGAACTATTTGAAAACCTAAAAAATACTATACTGCACTTGAGGACAGTTCTAATAACAGGAGATACTGGGTCATTTGGGTCAATTTGATCATTTGACTTTGTAGTCCTAATATTTCACTCAAGCAAAAGGATTCAGACCTGTATGCTTGAATGAAAGCCAGTGATAAGTATAAGAGAGTGGTTGTGACCTGCTGAAAAGTGTATGTTTGATAAGCAGGAGTGATCCAGAAAAAAATCTGTATTTCAACCAACAAGGAGTCGCTATTAAAAGCAGCTTGTGTCTCAGTTGAAAAAAAAAGGAGTTGTTACACAATTGCTCTATTCCCTCTTTCTGCTTAAGAATCAGAAGAGGAGAAGCCTTAGAAAGACAAGTAGAGAGATGGTTGTAAACAAAAGAGCAGGGCTGTAACCTAATGCAGGTTCCATATCTGCGGAGCTATGCAGATCGCCTGGGCAGCACCAACAGTACTTTAAAACACAGATATTTAAACTATTGTGGCAGAGACAGGTTAGGTGGTTATCACACCTATTTGTTAGCATCTCCATTGATTCTAGTGTTTTTCTAACTCTGCCATGTCCTGGATCTGTGAAGTGATCTTTTTCTAACGAGCATTTGTTTGGTTGTGGTGTGTTTCTTTTTCTTTCTTTTTTTTTGTAAACTGGCTGCTTTCCTCCCAGCACCCAAATCTGGGTCAGGATGCGAGGAGAGGAACAGGGCAAACCCGAGGGGTGGTGAAGCCTGACGGGGAGCTGGTGCCGCTTTAATTGGGTCTGCAGTTTGTGTAGCTCTGCCTGCTGCCAACGCTGACGCTCTCCAGCAGCAATTCCCTCTGTAAACTTGTTTGACGAGGAATTGGAAGGGGCTGCCGGAGGAGAGGCTTGTTCTGTGGCAGTGAGAGAAGTTGGCAGTCCCAGCTTCAAGAGAGGAACCATCAGGAGGGAGCACTTGCGCTGTCCTTAACCCAGCTTGTTGGGTTAATTTTAATTCTCCAAGTGCTGGAAAAGCAGAGTACTGCCCTGATGAAAGGTATATACAGCTTTTTCTGGCAGTCTTGTACTACTAAGTACAAGAATATAATGACTAAACTGGATATAATGACTAACCTGAGATTGTTAAAATGCATAGGGATCACTGAACTTTTACTATTCCTTTTTCTTTTGCAGTGGAAGAGGTGCCTGGATACATTTCATAGTTACAATAATATAATTACTTCTAGAAAGTTAATTTGAAGGGGAGTATGTTGTGAACACAGAAAACAAAACGTTGCAAAAATGACAAAACTCAAAAGTACAGCTGCCGTTTTGTGTTGCTCAGGATGAATGCAGTCTGAAAAGTAAATAAGCCACACAAATGGTCCAAAGTACACTTCATCAAAAATATCTTCCTGAATACTGAATAAGAAAATATATAATAATGAATATTTTTTATACTCTAAAGACAGTAGTATCATCCTGTTAGCGTAAAAAAATGAATAGGGAGGCAGGCAGACAGTTATTTTTGCAACCATTGTCGTGATGTTTTATGATTAATATTCTAGGTATGTTCATCAGATTGGCATTTCAGGAGCTTTTGCTTGGTAAGTGTTAGCTTTTACTTCACAAAATGTTCTAATGTGATCAATCTGAGCACCCATCCACAGAAAAGGTATGGCTGTGTGCTAATTGAAAGCAAACTTGCACCTCACAGGGACTTACAAGATCCACACTCACCAACTCATCCATTAAATATATTATCACTTGCCAACTTAAGACATAAAGCTGCAACATGCCAAAGACATCAGGAGTTGAGAGGATCTGAGTTGTGCATGAGCAGATAGTGCAAAGAGATGATGGGAATATAACATGGATAGAGTATCCGCCAAGGCTCAAGGCCTAATACCGTCACAGTGTTCATAACACCCTCAAAAAGTCATTTGCTGTCGGAGGGTTGTCACAGAGGGGTTGGAGACCTAGTATGGTCATGGTTTCCCAGAGCTTGGAAATGAAATGCAATGCGCCCGTGATCCCTTGCTCATGCCCAGCTTTCATGTTCTGGGACTGCAACAGGCACCCGCGCAAACAGCAAAGGCTACAGATGCCTCTGAGTCATGCTGGGATGTTTGAGGGGTCTCCTAGGAGTAGGTTTAAAAGCAGTGGCAAAACTCATCGCCACGCTCATGATGACTGAATGCATCGGTCAGTCAGAGATCCTCCTGCTGATTTGACAAGCTCTGCCCAAAGCCCATGAATCACCTCCAACTTTGTTCTCAGCGGGGCTTAGATGCTCTTCTGCCTCTCCTTTGGGTATAAATTATCCCAGAAGGAGCAGAAGGGTGGAAGCATTTTGTGCACTTTGAGGTTTCTTTTTGTGTGTTTTGGGATTTTTTTAATTTATTTTTTAATTTTCTCTGCCATCAGGCAATTTNGTCAGAGATTCTCCTGCTGATTTGACAAGCTCTGTCCAAAGCCCAAGAATCACCTCCAACTTTGCTCTCAGTGGGGCTTAGGTGCTCTTCTGCCTCTCCTTTGGGTGTAAATTAGAAAGAGCAGAAAGGTGGAAGCATTTTGTGCACTTTGGGATTTCTTTTTGTGTGTTTTGGGATTTTTTTAATTTATTTTTTAATTTTCTCTGCCATCAGGCAATTTCAAACTAACCCTACTTAGCATTTCGGTTACCTGTTGTAATGAAAGAAAGAGACAAGTAAAGAAAGATGCTCTTTGTAGAAAACAACTCTACTACTAAGGTTTGTTTTAAGGTAGGAAAATCACTCTGATGGGAGACCAGACTTAGTTCCAACTTTCAGGGATTATCAAAAGGCAGTAGAATATAATGATTTTACAAACTGGGATCCTTACAATCAGAGACTTGGTAGGATCCTCTTAACTCATTATAACAATCCAAGCTCTTCAGTTCATTTGATTCATAGACTACCCCCCAGAAATATTCTGATACTAGAGTGGAAATCACAATCAGATCTGGAAAGCACAAAGTTCTTTCCTAGTTCTTAAGAAGCTTCATATTTTCCTAGCTATTATGAAGTCAGCTTTTGGCTTCCATACAAAATTGTTTCTATATTCAGCAAAACTTTTGTGGTAGGAAGAAAATAATAAAAAGCAAAAAACAAGGAAGAAGCATGAGACTGAACAGTCTGGTTCAGCCTTTCTGGTGCTCCGTGATAGCCAACAACATTTTTCTCGCTCGTTGGGCAGGTGATTTGCCAAGTCTTTCACTTTTCAGAGCCACCTTACCATGCAGTGCATGGAGCTTCTGACTGGAGGCTGTTCTGAGCCTGGGTGTTATTCAGACTCTTGCATTTTTAACCCTTTTTGACTTATCCAGCAGTTGGAGGGCAGCATGGACACATCCCTTTCAAATTCCTTCGGGATTGCAGTGTCCCCTACATCTCCAGCAGCTGCCTGAGGGAATCAGTCTGGTCTTGTCGTATGCTGGCCTGGTGCATCTATATTAAGGTGACCAAATTTACAAGCTTTATTCGTAATCCAGACCCTTGCACGTATAAAATCAAGGGGAAAACATCTGTACTGGCAATATCTAGCTTTGCTTTAATCTTACATTGCTAACAAAGCATAATTCAATAAAGTAACAAATAGAAGTCTAGCAAATGTTTCTAAATTAAAATTTGTTTATTTTTGCCCTGTGATGAAGAAAACCAAGACTCTAAAGAGGCTTTAGTCCATGTTACACATCTCTGTGTCTGCATGTCTGTTTTTTCTCTTTGAGGATTTTCAGATTTTGTCTTATGTTGAGACAAGTGTCTCACTGGAGGAAAAATTAGAGACAGACAGTAAACAGTTTTAGTAGGCCAAATTTATAAAAGGACTTGTCAGGAGCAGATTACTGTTCTTGCCATCTTGTGCCTAGTCTGGAATGCTTTTAGAATGAATTGGAAAACTGGATTTATGCATCTCTGTTTAAAGAGAGTTTTTCACCTACATATCTTTCACCTAACTACGTGATCTGATCATTCGTGTATGGCTGAAGGTGAATTACTCCATTGCCTGCTACAATCTTTGTTTTTAATATGAATCACCGTGACTACTCGCTTTCTGTTGAACCCGATGGCATTCAGGGATATTGTGTGACCAAAACAATTGATTAAAATGAAACATGCTTAAATGCTTTGTTGAATATGCATAGACATTATTTCCCTAAATGCTTTTCTAAATTGGTTCATAATTAGTGTGGGTAAAGCTTCAGAAACATTCAGAATGGATCATATCCTATTAGTATTAAAGCTGATGAGATTTCTGCTGATTTGCCAACTCAGCAGAGTTGGGCCAACTTGCACTTTTTGAGAAACTTCACTTTAAGAATATTTAGTATCTCATATTTAAAATCTATCTAATAATTCCTTCCTTTTAGTCCACTTTTTCTGAGTTTCATAGTCAAATCAGGCAAATATAATGTTTTAATCTAACATATGGATGGTGAAGAACTGCTGAAATCCATCATTATTATTGCTTTAGCTTAGAAGTAGCTGTCAGTATCGTTTGGGTGCTCTATCTTTAGCTGCAGATAGCACTTTTTCCATCTCTGGACAAGCAGCATGTAGCTCGTCGGGCTCACAGGTTGTCGTGTCATGGTTCAGTGATGACAGTGAAGCTCCAGTAAGTGTCCTTGGGAAACGTTTATCATCAATATATGGCTTTGCTGAGGCTATTCCAGAGCAGTAAATGTCACTGAGATCATTTGACATAGCATCCCAAAAATATACAGGGATCCTTTCCAAGAAAGCCACTAGGCTAAAACTGAATACTCGTATGACGCTTAATTCTTTAAAATCTGGCAGATAGCAGCAAACAAATCCCATCAGTGCTGCACTAGTATTTCCATTTTGAAACTCAAAGCTCTGGTGGAAGATTTTTCAAATTACTCAGGCAGATTTTAAGGTGCTGTGCATTTGTGAGTCAGTTTTAAATATGAATAAAAGCAGATTTCCATTATGTCTTTTTTTTTCTTTTTTCTTTTTTTTTCATCAAAGACTCACTCAAAGCCACAAGGAGAACCAACAGGAGTATGGAAGATTTTGTTTCTGTGCTAGATTCATAGTGTATTCAAACCTATAAATCTTATTTGAACTTGGACACCAGAGCAGTCACCTAAAGTGCTTTAGTAAGTTCTTTGAAAACAGTTTTCAGTGATTTGTTTGACACTCTAAATTTTAACACTAACGAAGTCTAAAAGAGATCCTGATTCCCTTCCCTACCTTGCCCCTTGCTCCACCCATTTGTCTGAACTTCTTCCGTATTTCTGATGTGCAATAAAACTCACCTAGGTGTGATAGCAGTGATAGATGTTCATTTGGAGCTGCGAGTGAAAAATATCTTTGATTCTTTCTTGTGTCTGATGAATTTAATCAGCATCATGCTATATTTCTGGCATGATGTTTTTATCTTAGACTGAAAAGTTAAAATGCTAACAATGGAAGAAAGGTAATTCAAAGTATTCTCCATTGTTTTTTTTCAAAGATCCAAAGCCAGCGATTTTTATCCAATAGCACTTAGGGGCAGTATTTTCTGTAACTGATTAGATTTTCAGCACATCTTTTCCATCTTCTACTAAAATTGGTAGCAAAGTTTACACATAAATGTAGTAGGAAGAGTGTTTTCTCATGCTTTATCAAAATAAATTATTGCTTGCAAATGAGTAT
The DNA here is from genome assembly GCA_013389825.1 of Crypturellus undulatus. Lineage (NCBI taxonomy): Eukaryota > Metazoa > Chordata > Aves > Tinamiformes > Tinamidae > Crypturellus > Crypturellus undulatus. Next base: position 207,438 of record VWPW01030067.1, read on the forward strand.
TTTTCCATCCCTCTTACCATGAGATTCTTGAACTTCTGGTAAGTTAAAAAAAAAGATAAAGGCAAAAAAAAGCAAGTTGCTCATCAAACAGCTTAACTAATGAAGTCTAATGAAGTCTGATTAGATGACTCCCTTAAGCAGCAATTTTGAGAGGTCCCTTCCAAGTACGGTTATTCTGTGATTTCCTATGAATTGTGTACAGCACTTCATAGCCATAAATGTCACTTTGTACTGGCATTCAGTGCTGGACCACCTCTCTGGGCAAGACACAGGATGCTGCTTGGTTGCCTTTTCTTTACAAAGGGCATTAATTTAGGTCTTTTTTCTTCTACCTTCCTGGCAGTTTTCATGAAGTTTGCTGGAATGTAAGTGTTTTTGAGGGATAATGTAATCAAAAGAGAAATACATATATAGTTCAATACCTTGGTTTTCCTTAGAAACCCAATCAAGTGGGGACAACGTAGATGTTCTGTCAGGGGGAAGTTTCACATGGTTGTCTGCCTGGGCTGACTTTCTGTGGAGAAGGTGGTTGCTGATGTGCACTTAAGTGCATCCCTTTTTAGTAACGGTGTTACTGGCTTAAGTCAATCTTCAGTGGTGTAGCAGAGATTCCTCTACAATTCAGCTGCCCTGATGCATTTCAGAACAGTATACCAATCTGTGCCCTCATCCTGGTGAGAGCTTTGTCAGTCCCCAGGGTACCTTGATTCAACTTCTACTTAAAGAATTTTGAATATCAGGAGCTTGAGCAATTCTCTATTTTTTCTTTTTTTCAATGTACCTGATTACGAAAAGAAGGTGAAGTTTCCCTGTTTCTCCTTTATGTGTATTTCTAGCAACCATGCATAAAACTCAGATAAAATGCTAACTGGCATTTCAAGGGCATTGCATTTTATTTTTGTACAGCAGGTTGCATGACTTGATTCTGTCTTGGTATTTCATGTCTGCATACTAGCTGCATACTTTACCCTTTGTTTTTTTCCTTCACTATTAGTAGGGGTTTTGAAGGTTCAGATTATCTATAGCCTAGGTGATTTAAATATATATATGTACCTAAACTGTAGGACTTTGCTGGAAAAGATGTAGAGAAGAAAGATTTTAAGGGTTAAAAATATTCAGATTGCCATCCTTAAGGCAGTCTTTATTGTTTATGTAGACGACCAAAGGTCGTTTGACTGCAATATTGAACACGCCTGTGGAGGGCTTTCTGATCTACTGGTTAAAAGTGTAACAAGAAATATTAATAATTAGTTAAGGGCAGAAAGTTAGAAGTAAGTTTAATAACAACTTTGAAGATAATTAACTGTTGGAATAACCAAATAAGAATGTGTGCTTTGGTTGTCTGGTTCAGATCAAGGCTAGATATATCTTTAATGAAGTATGCATAGAGTCAATACAGGAATAAGCATGCCATAAAGTGTGCAAACCAGTATGCCTTGTTATGGAGAATATCTTCGTTATCTAGGACAGCCTGAGAGGGCTTGGTTCAAGCCCAGATAGAGATACAAGAAATCTTTGATTTCGTTATCATTATAAGATAAAATACTTTTGGTCAAAGCCATTCTGATGAAAATGATGTTCAGAGACTACTTTAATTTATTAAAATATCTCTTGGTGCCCTGGACATGACAGGGGGATGTGGTTAGTGCAGGTGGTCGCTATATCCACCTGCACTGATCACAGCTTGGAGTAGCAGCAGTTCATCTTTGCCTGGATGTGCAAGGGCCACATGAGGAAGGGCCTTAAAGACTAAAGCAGTGAGGAGACACCAGGTCGGCAGGGGCTGCAGGTCTGTATTTCAGTACAGATCAGACTTTGTGTATGAGGTGAAATGAGCTAAAAGGAGTTACGAGACCTGAATTTGCTTTGTGACCATCATGGGGAACATTGCCCAAGTCTTGCCACCCCTCTCTACCTTGGTTTAATTTCTGTGAAACATTTACATCAATGTTGTTTTTCACCTCTATGCAGCTCACGGCTATCATTTTGGGTGCTACTGCAGGCCTGTACCTGTGTATTGTCTGAAACAAGTGAAATTCAGAAAAAAAAAAAACAGCTCCGATGGATCATGGCTATTGTTGCCAGTGTTTTTCTAGATCACGATTCTCTTTGTGTGGGCCAACGGGCATGTTGCGTTACTGCTTTCCCTTTGCTTTTAGCTGCTGAATGAGCAGCTTACTTCAAACACGTACCAGGGCATATCATGGGAGGTGTGATGAGCTGTTGTTGCTGATTCATTATACAATTGGCGATTTGTTTGGTTTGTTTATTTTATTTAGGCTCATTTTAAAGCTGTTCCAGGATGAGGAGGGGTTGAATCATGGAATATTCTTGCAGGTTACAGGATCCCACAGAACAGTGTTTTTAGCTGTTTTTCTGTGTCCAGTTCTTTCCATTTTTTCAGGATGTCCCCACAAGTTACAGTGCTCCAACCCCCTGCATTATTAGGTCTTGTTTCAGACTCTTCCACAAGAATTTGGATCGTTTGCATTTTCTGTTTTTCTGTGACTGTTAGTTGACACCTGCAATAAAGAATGATATTTTTTCTTGTTTTACTGAGTTTCTCTTGAATCAAGATGTGATAACTTGAGATTTTATTGAGATTTTATATATTTCTTTAATATCCTTAAATCAGAATTCCACAGTTTAGCTCTACATTCAGTTCTAGGTCTGAATCTTGCCCTGAAGTTCAAAACTCATCTTTTGTTTCCCCTGCATTAGCTCTCAGTCACCCAGCTCCAAGGTAGAGCCTAGATGATTTGCCCCCAGCGCAGGTTGCTCAGACTCGTGCTGCAGCACTGCATTTCCTAAAGCAAATTCCAAAGGATCTGCTAATTTCCTAATTAGCCCCCAGGCATCTCTTCCACAATTTTGTGCCAGAGATTTGGGAAGAAATCAGCCATATCCAGAATCTTGGAGAGTGCTGCAATTAGTAGTAATCAAATTATGCCGCCCTGTCAGAAGCAGGGTTTTTGTACTAATGTTTGGCTATTCGATAGAAGTGTGAATTTATGGCGTTTCTCTGTATGGTTACTTTTCAAGAACCCCCATCATAGATTGCCACTCCACAATAATACAAAAGTATCTCTGTTTTGGAGAGAATTATATATAAATAGAATAAAATAGTTAATTCATCAAAGCCTACTCAGGTACTTAAGTGAATTGGGCCTAGCTCGCTACACAGACACACACAAAATGCTGAGAAATTGGCTTGCCAAATACCAGTTTCTCAATTATCCTGTTAACTTGGACGTTTCAATGAGATTTTTATGGCTGATGTTTGGAGCATGCACTTCAAAGGGCAATCTGTAAATTGCGGTTGTTAAGACTAACAGTCCTGTCTGACAAACAGCAAAATGGGAACTGCTTTGCTGCCTTGCCTGGCTCGCCTGGGAGCACAGGATAATCCAAAAAGCTGCCAGAAAAACTTTGGAGATCCAGCCCTGCCCCAGGTGCAGTGGTTAGGAAATGTGCTGCCCATCTACCTGATGGAGGATATAGCCCCAGAAGGTGCATAGTGTGAATTATAATTGATTAATTGTGCTGGGAAAGGTAGTCTCCCTAAGAAACTCCAAAGAGTAAACATATATAGAAATAGTGTAAAAAAACAGAGAGAATGGCTTCTCTGTCCCCAGAAGAAGCACAGCATAGGAAGCAGTGTTGCTCTTGCATTACTTTCAATTTTCCAGTTCTGTTGGATAGATGAATACTTAGGATAACCTGAGTGCTCACAAACTGAGCTACGAGCAATAGGTTTTAATGAACATTTTTCTGCAGAAGTGACACTAATACCAAGGAAGTGCAGATGAGTTTTTATGTTTATTTTATTAAGCCTGATGATAGAGGAAAAAAAGAGTGTGAGAAAGTACTTTTGTTTGTAAGAGTGCCCAAGGAGGGATTAACTCTGCAGGGTTGCTGAGCGTGAAAAGATCATGAAAATGAGGAAAATGGTGGTAATGTGACTCATCATCTGAGTTGTTACATGAGCTGGAGAAACCAGGACTGCAGAAAGACAAACTCCCATGTCACCGGTGAGGAAAACAAGGGTAGGTTTGATATGACTGTTGATGCACAAAGCTTGAGAAGGAGTTGAAAGAAGTAAAAAGAAAATGTTTTTGACAGCTGCATCAGGCAAGACTAAAAGAGCAAGGATGCTGGGTTTACTGTTTTGATTTGAGAGAAAACCAGTGTAGGGACAGTGTCTTTGCACTATAATATTCTGTGATGTCTGGGCTCATACATTCATTGGGGCAACTGAATGCCCTGGCAGAAGGGAGATAGGGCTGGAGGAGGTGTAAATCCCACGGTGGGGACTTCTAGGAACCACAAGTCATGCTCCATTTCCAACATATAACATTTGATTTGTTTAGTGTGTATGAAGCAGCTAAGTGACAATAGCAACAAAATAGAGAGTGGATGGTCAGGGGAAGAGGCAGGAGTGAGAAGGTGTGTGATGAGGCCAAAAAAAAAGCAGGCACTGGGAAAAGACAGCACACGCAAGCATCGTGGGAGCAAGAGAACAGTAAAAGGTGAGGAGGTGCTAGATAAATTACTTAACTAGGTAAGATTTCATATAAAGGGAAGAAAAATAAGATGAATCATTTAAGTTTTTATGGCGGATAATAGGATAAATTGAAAATGGAGGAAATTCAGTCAGAGCATCAAGTTGAAATTACACTGACAAAGTGTTTTGAGAAGATCTTAAAGAAATACCCAAGTGCAAACTTTGAAAGTTGCATCACTGGAGCTTTGCAAAATAACCCGAACAATTTATACACAGAGATTTTAAGAATTCATCCTCCACTGAGATGGAAGGTAGATAAGAACTGTGATTTCTCAGAAACTTTTAGATAAAATCAGTTTTTTTTTCCTTGAGCATGTATTTCCTGATAAAATGTTGAGATAGATAGTCACATTCCCTTCTTTTGCAGATGGTAGTCAGAAAATACTACCTAGTCATATTACACCCCCTTTAATTTTCTGTAGGGATATTTGGCTGATGTGTGGCTAAGCCTCACTGTATGTCTGTGTCAATAATCACATGAACTAATGCAATAACTTTGGCAGATGAAAGAACACTAATGGTGCAAATACATCCCCAGTCTATGAAGATCTGTAATGATTTCTGTGTGAATATCTGAGAACTAGAAAAAATGTTTACTTTGTGTTTATATTCTCTTAGCAAATGCTTTCGTACAGTAACATCAGATCGGAACCTTTTTTTTTTTAATTTTTTTTTTTTACTGAGTGTATTGTGCCTTCCATGTATTGGAAAGTCACACTGAGATGCCAGCAAAAAAACATATGTTTTTTCTCGTTCCTGCAATGGGCTCTTTTGCAAAGCAACTTGATCTACTTTCTGCGAAAGTCTTACACATTCATCACTCATCATTTATGAAGCTCCTCTCATACTCTCTACAGCACCAATAGCTTTAGAGATGCAAGAAGAGGTTATAAAGACCTAGTCCTCTATGAAGACCTGCATATTGCAGAATGTCTCTTGGGCATTCCTGATTGCTTTTTATTCCCATTTAAATCAATAGAAGTCACAGATGAACACTATGTGTGTGATGTTAAGTAAGATACAAAATGAGATTATAATTAAGGGCAGATTATGGCTTCCACTCAGCTCAGTTAATTCGGTGCTAAATGCCTCTATCAGAGACAAAACTGCGTTCGTCAAATTACTTGCAAATAGCTGCAAGTAACCCACTCTTCCAATACTGCTGCAAATAAAGTCATGGAATTTCAATAAATAATTCAGCCTTGGATCTGATTTCAGGTTCAGGCATTAACTTTCAGCACCTGGCTACTGTTATTATTTGCTAGTCTGATATGCTGCTTAGAGGCATGGAAATTTGGCTGCAATGCATCAGTATTTGCAGAATATACTGTATGACCAGATTACTGTCCCAGACTCAGTGATTTTTAACAGACATTTGAATTCCAGATGTGCACAGATTTTTTTTACAAGAACACCTACTTGCAGGATTCTGAACTACATGGGGATCAGCAGATCTCTGTATAGAGCTTTCTCTGAAAGACGACTCCTATACTTTCACCTGATCTCCTCTAGAAAGAGTAATAACTTTACTATAATTTGCATAGTCCTTACCACCTTTTGACAATGATTTATCCTCCATTTGATTTTCCAGAGCTTTCTTATGGTAATGATTTTTTTCCCACATATTTGAACAGCTCTCAGGAGACAGATTCCTCCACAGGTTTTTCTCCAGAGCCCATACAACCACCTGTGGTTATGTACTAGAAAGAAATCAATGAATCCAAAATATGTTCCTGCTCTCATTAAAGTCTATGAAATACTTGTTTCTACTGGGTATGGACAGAAGATTGACTTTTATAGAAGCAGAATTAAATTAAGTTTGTTATAGGATAGTCTACTAATAGCTGTGGTGCCAAAAGTGGAATATGGCCCTATACGCATAGTCTTCAGAGATCTAAGAGTTATTCTATATGTGCAGAGCATGAGCAGCTACTCAGCAGCGTTTTTTTTTCTTTTCTCCTTTTTTTTTGTTCAAAGAGTTTAAATCTCTCGATGTGAAATACTGTGGTAGCCAAGGTAACCAAGCAATAGCTGGTGCTTGAGCATCTCCATTGACCTTTATTAAGATTGTGATTATTTTCTGACTACCACTGTGGCCTGACTCGCTGTAATTAAGGTTCCTTCAGCCATATAAACCCACAAAAAAATCAATACAACTTAGAAAAGAAAAAAAAAATAAATGATGGGTAAATTAGGTACATTTAGCAAAAGCCTTCCAATTGGACGTTTGCAGTCGACTTGAAAGCCAAAATTTCACCCTGCAATACAAACATTTACCACTAGAGGGGATTTTACTACCACTCTATGTTTAGCCTGAAAACCCATATGTTCCAGTTGAACCACAAGATGTTGGCTGCAGGCTGAGTGAAATCTATGGTTTATATTATGCAAAAGGTCAGAAAAGATTATTATAATTGTCCCTTCTGGCCATTAAAACTTATGAGTGAAATTCTGGTCCCATCAAAATCCCTGGCAAAATTCCCACTAACTTCACCAGGGCCAGGTTTCATCCTATGAAGGTCAGAGGAAAGAAAAAGTGTGGGTCACCATGGGTCTAGGGCTGAGAGCAAGGATGAGAACTTTGCTGCCAGAGTCACTAATATATAGTTTAGAGAGGTTTGATAAAGCATCCTATACAATCCGTCTGCTCTGCAGCAGGATTAAATGTCAAGACCAGTTTTGACTTTTCTTTTTTATTATTTCTTCAAAGCCTCCAGTAATGTAGATTGTGCAACCTCCTTAGAAAGCCTGCTTTGTGTTTTGTTATTCATTTAATTACACTGGATTTTTTCCCCCTAACATTTTACTGTTGCAAATTAAGTAAAATACATAATGTTATCCTCTGTGGGCATGAACAACAATGGATCATCATGCTCTTTGTAACAGGCTTCTACGTGCTTGAGGACTATTATATTCTCTGATACTCCTAGCAGTACGTCTCATGCAATGCATTATCTTGTTGCTGTCGTTTGTAGAAGCATATACGGATGATTCATGTTATTTGTGATACATGTACAATCTTCCTTCTCTTCACCACCACCAGTTATTCCCCATTGTGCGTTTGTGCTCAAGATTTTGTTCTTATATTTTATTCCATGCAGTTTTCTTCGCTGAATACCATTTAAGTAATTTCAAACATTTCTTCCCCAATTTCTAGGTAATGTCTACTTCTTTCCTATAGGATACCAATAACATCTGCTTGCTTGTTGTTCTCAGAAAATTTTGTAGGGATCTTTTTGTTCTCTCTTTCATATCTTGAAAAGCTCTACTTGTGTGTGCCTAGACTAACAGAAAAGTTGCTGCCTTGTTAGAGCCATTGGCAACTGTTCTGCATCTTATATGCTAGGAGCACTGTAAAGTGCATGGTCCCCAGCTGCAGTTCACTGGCATGCGACATTGGAAAAATGTTCCTAGCATGCACTGTGGAGAGGAATTTTTGCATACCAGACCCAACTTATCAATGGCAATGTATAAGGGATTTGCCCTGGAAGACTGAGAATCATTAAGTAACCTCATCAGTAATACAGAGACGATATTTTAGAGACAAACTGCAGAGAGCACACCTTTCATCTGTAAGAGTCCTTTTAAGATGTAAGTAAACTGGCCAAAGGATAGGTAGTGTGTTCAGGCCGAGATTTTCCAAATGACTAACACATGTAGGTGCCTTGAGACAATTGGAAAGTGGCTGCTTTCTTGCAAGTATCAGCCCTCCACACTTTGAGAATATCAGAATCAAAGAATGGTTGAGGTTGGAAGGGACCTCTAGAGATCATCTAGCTCAAGTAGGGACACCCAGAGCACGTGGCACAGGGTGGCATCCAGGCGGGTTTGGAAGATCTCCAGACAAGGAGACTCCACAGCCTCTCTGGGCAGCCTGTGCCAGGGCTCTGGCACCCTCACAGGAAAGTTCTTCCTCACATAGAGATGGAACTGCTTGTGATTCAACTTGTACCCTTTACCCCTTGTCCTATCACTGGCCACCACCAAGAAGAGTTTGCCCCCATCCTCCCCGTACCCACCCCTCATGTTTTTATACATGTTGATCAGATCTCCTCTCAATCTTCTCTTCTCTAGGCTAAACAGGCCCAGCTCGCTTAGTCTTTCCTCATATGACAGATGCTCCAGTCCCTTAATCATCTTCATGGCCCTATGCTGGACCCTCTCTAGAAGCTCCACGACCCTCGTGCACTGGGGAGCCCAGAGCTGCCCCCAATACTCCAGGTGTGACCTGACCAGAGCTGAGCAGAGGGGCAGGATCCCCTCCCTCCACCTGCTGGCAACGCTCCTCCTCATGCAGCCAGGAGCCCATTGGCCTTCTTGGCCACGAGGGCACATTGCTGCCTCATGGTTAACCTGTTGTCAACCAGGACTCCCAAATCCCTCTCCACGGAGCTGCTTTCCAGCAGGTCAACCCCTAATCTGTGCTGGTGCCTGGGATTATTCCTCCCCAGGTGCAGGACCCTGCACTCGTCCTTGTTGAACCTCATGAAGGTCCTCTCTGCCCAACTCTCCATCCTGTCCAGGTCTCTCTGAATGATAGCACAGCCCTCGGGAGGATAGGCCGCTCCTCCTAGTTTGGTGTCATCTGCAAACTTGCCCTCATCCAAGTTACTGATGAACAAATTGAACAGCACTGGGCCCAGTACTGGCCTTTGCGGGACACCACTGGCCACAGGCCTCCAACTAGATCTGGTCCCATTTATCACCACCCTCTGAGCTCTGCCATCCAGAGACAGAGCAATCAATGTGGAAGGAACAGTTGTTTTAAAAGTCCTGGTTAGAAATTGCCTGCTTTCCTGTTTCTTGGCTTGTTTCCCCCTAGTCGCCCAGTCAGTGGTCTAGCAGGGTGCTGGGACCATGGAAAGCCTTAAGAGCGCTGGGCCTAAGGTCGAAATGTGCAGCTGAGCCAGGATTCACAGGAGTGCTGGCTTTTCTGTAGCCCCATGGGGTAAAACTGCATTTGAAATATACTGAGACTCTTTCAGCTTCTCTCCTCCCTGCAGAAACCCGCAGCTCCTGTTGAGTAAAACTGTGAATGTTTTAAAATGGGTTTTATTGCAATTTAGAGCAAAATCCTGAAATTCTTCACAAATTACTTACTGAGCTGTTCAAATCCCTTATGCATGCTAATTTCATGGCATTGTGTACAGAGAGTGCATTGGATTGAGATGAAGAGATCCCTAGCTTTTCAGGGTTAGAAGTACCTTTTCAGTGGTTCTGTTTTCAGGCTATCTAGCCCTGAGGATGAACAGGATTTATTTTTATAGGTTCATTTCCTTCATGAAAATATTCATGGCAAGAAGCTAACCTATATGACTGATGCCTTCCTGCCCATGCTGCTGTTCACCTGAATATAGGAACTGGAAAATAATGATTCATTAAACAACAAGAAAATATTTGTCGTGGCTTCTCTAGCAATGCCCATGGCATTTCCAACCGGCACTTCCATCTCCTGAAAATCCTAAATGATTCAGGAGTACAAATTCCTCTCTCGCAAAACTCTGGAGATGCAAGAAACGCAGCAGCTCTGTGGAGATCCTCAACTCTACTGACGTGCTGTGCAGTGCACCAGGCCAGCTTTCCTCAAGCTGGCCCGCAATGCAGACCAAGTTAAGCTTATGTGCATCTATAATATATGGCTGTATGTATGCCAAACTTCAACATTTTGGCTGGCTTTTGGGGAGCTGGCTAAAGAATTTCACCACTTCCTTTTTGTTTTGTTACTACCCTGACTTTCCTTCTAGCAAATATTCTATTTTTATTTGACGTACATGCACATGGTCCATTCCCCTTGCATGTGTGCGCTTATGAATATATTTTAACTTTGTCTTGTCCAGCCTTGGAAGACTGCTGCTAAGAATTTCTCCTAGCAAAATGAAATACCAGAAAAAGTCCAATGAAGTTAAATTGGTATATAGTAAATTTATTATTGTTGTTATAGGCCCCCATTCAGGAAAGTACTTAAGTGTGTGCTTAAGTCCCATTGAAATCATCAGGACTTAAGAACATGCTTAAAGTCAAGCATATACTTCCTCTGGATTGGGATATATTTCAGCACATGCTTAAATGCTTTCCTGAACTGGAGCCACAGTCAACAAGAAGGTTCTGTGACACAGAGGACTTGTGCTACAAGATTTACTTCTTACTTGAGACCTACCAGTGCTGCTTTATGAATATACGCTTCTTAACTTGCCTCTCTGTTGGTGGCACTCCAAATAGCTTACTGGCTTTTACATTTGGACAAAAAGTTGTGAAAGAAAATAGACTAGAAATTGGAAAAAAAATATCCTTACTAAAGCAATACCTTGGCATGTCTGATCTCATGTTGCAGCCAATGATTTTTTCCCTGCAGTGGAGATTTGTGCTATTGTGTGTGTGGTATAATTACAAAGACAGACTTTTTTTTTTTATGGCACAATAAATAGGATATTTCCTGGCCTGCTCTACATTTTGAATAGGATTTTCACTTCCCCTTTGGGTTCTGAGCGTAAGGAGAGTAAGTGTCAAAAGGCAGGCTCTTTCCCAATTATAAAACAGACCAAAACCATGTGTAACGTGACTCTAGATTTTGACTGTAGGAATGGTGAAATCAAATCTCTCCTTAATCCCTTAGTGGGATTAGACTGAACATTTAGAAGAATTAGCCTGCCTGCTTTTGCTAACTTGTTAAAATCCCTTTGAAAAATAAAAAATGTTTGAGCGTCATTGAAAATATCTGCATACTTCACCATAGTATCCAAGAAAACATTGGGTTGTTGTGCAGAATGTTCTCAATGCAATGAAAAATCAAAAGAGAAGCCTAACAGATAAAAACAAATACATCCTGATCCTTTAGAAAAAAAAAATAACAGCACTTTCCAATATGCAGTGCTTTCCAAAACTGCAATTCTCTAGCTAGATGCTTAGTCATTTTTGTGATCGTTATTAACGACAGCATTTTTCTTAAAAACTGGGAAAACTGTTATTTGGGAATAACAGGAGATAAAGTTTGCCTCTCCCCTTTTCCTCTCCTTTATACAGTTGACTTTATACTTTGCAGTCACTGTGCATTTACCAATGGTATTTTCAGAACAAGTGAGGAAGCTTTTTTCATTTATTTCTCTTATAGAAAAGTAGTAGTTTAAACCTAAGAAGTGCTCCCTGTTCACATCGTTCAGCTGTGTTGAACAGGAGATCTTGGTATTATAGCTGCCTTGCTAAAAATATTCAGTTCAACCTCATAAAATCACCAAAACAGTTTTTTTTCCTGAAATCTCCTTAGTTTTTTTTTCTTCCTTGATAATGTGTCAGTGCATTTCCCCCTTGTGCACGTAAATATCTTTAAAACTTAATTAATTCATTAAAAATAGCTGACCTGTTTAAGGAGGAGTGTCTTAAAATTATGAGGGAAAACATTCATTTTTGTCATTACTTTATGAGACACAAGCAGCTGGTACGATGATGGAGTTTTCCTAATATGTTTGTACTAAGGTCCAGGGCAAGACCTTGTGTCATTTGGAATGTCTAAAGGCTAAGTAGAAATACATTAGGTATCTTTTTTTAGTAGCTAAATTAATTAAGTGTAAGGTCATGTGAAGCAAAGGGAGTAGAACGTGATGTTTCCACAAAGGAGCAAAATCATTTTCCAGAAATTCTGTGTCCACAAACCCCAAACACTTTTCTGTTTTGAAGGTTCGGATTCATTCACCCTGCTAAAATCAAACACTCATCATATTCAATCTAAGTGAAATGTCTTTCGAAAGTGCTTTCGTTCCTTGATTTGCACGGGGACCTCAGATGACCAGATTCCTCCGTTAAATTCCTAGAGTTACGTGGGCTGAATGCTGGCCAAAGAGCATTCCGCCCCCAGCAAATCCTTGAATCTCTTTTGCTTTTCAGCATGTGAGTTGTTCTTCTCTGGTGAGGTCTTTTTCCATAAGGAGCAGTAGTGTTTGCTCTCTGCAGGGAAAAGAAGGCTCTCTAGCCCATAGTGAGTTGTCAAGCACGTTATAAATTTCTGCTTCTTTAAACCTGCTGCCCCAAGTGCATCTGTCCCCAGCTGCAATCATTAAAACAGAAATACCCATCATTACTGCAAGGGAGAATGTGTATGTCATCAGCTTGGTCTTTTCTTGTCAGTGGTACTGTGCTTCAGCATAAGGAAACGCATTCACCTGTGAACAGCAGCAATGGGTGGTGTTTCTCCAGTTCGTCAGTTATTTGTCTGTTCTTTTTCTGTCCACATTTTGAGTTCATAATCTTGATGAAGGTATTATTTAGTTCCTCCATTTCTAAGCCTTTTACCTTGGACAGATACATAATAGGCTTTTATTTAATCACTGCCAGAGTGCTTTAAGCAAGCTGTTTTTCTTTGAAGGAAAAAGTAACTCAGCTTGGGAAGTTCTCTGTTCTTCCTCATCTCCTCCTGGTGGTTAATAGACTTTACAAATGGTCTCATGATACCTTGATAGGCCTTTGAAGTTATTACCTCCTAAGGTTTGGCTCTTTCTGACTGCTGGGCACTGAATTACTGACTGTTGTTATCAGCAAATGACAGAGGACTCACAAACCCAACAGAGCCCGGCCTATGATTTTTGCAGAAAGAGCTGAGTTTAATGGATAAATTGTGTTGCCAGGGAGATTTTGGATTCTGTTTCCCTCCCTGTCACCAGTTTGCTGTGTGATTTGTGGTGGCGTTTTCAGTTATGCCAGTCAATGAGATCAAAACCCTTGAGTCAGACTCCACCCAAATCATGAGCTTGGCTCCCAGATCTGTGGGCTTTCAAAAGAGACCATACCTTATTTTTTTCTTTAGTTTATCTTTCATTTCTGGAATTTCCTTTCATTCCCTCATGCATTCCCAATGTGTGCCTAGCAATTAATGTTTTCCACTTTGTTTGAAAGGCAAGGAAGGGCAGCTTTGAACCTGTAGTGCTGCTGAAGGTCTCATCTGTTCTAACAATTCTATTTTTGATTTCCAAATGATTCCTATTTCTTTTAGGCACCACATTTTTCTTCTGTCCCCAGTGAATTCTACATTTCTTACTCTCTGAGACCTCTGTGTGTTATTGTGAAACAGCATCAACTGGGACCCCTTTCTTGCAAGACTTGGTGAAATGTTTTATATTCATGGCGAACTAATGCTTTATAATCACCTTGAAGTGAGTCAGGTGAAGCATGATTCACACTCAACAAAGTATAAGCCAAAGTAAAACCAGAGCACATAAGACTAGAATGAAACCTTCTATCTGACTCTTCTGCCCCTCTAATTCAGTGGGCAATCTGTTTTTCTGCAAATTTTAGGTTTGTTGTCCATTACTTGTAGACTCAGATCAACTCTAGTATGAAGATTATGATTATGATGGTAAGAAAGCAAAGGGAAATTTGGTGTCAAATTCTTTTCCAGCATTTGCTTATTTTTAGGAAAAACTAAGAAGTTAAAAGGGCTTGGCACAGGTTTAATAAGCCAAAGCCAAATCAACAAATGTAATTTCACAGTAATTACTCTATGCAACACTATGGTGCCTAGTTTTCCATGGAAACACTGTCATTGTTTTGCCATGAAATTTGCAGAACAGAGCTAACTACCTAATTAATGAAATAGTGCAAAACTAGCCTACCCACACCCCCAGGTATCTGAGAAAAGGCATCATTTCCTCCTTGTTTTTGTACCCTACCACTCCTAATCATACTGTTTTTTGGGTTCTTGCCAAAGCCAGGTATATAGCACATGCATAATATCAAGTAGAATTGCAAGCAAACTGTACCCCCAGATCCAAATGTCTCTGGAGACTATTTCAATCTGAATCTGAACCTAGAGAAGAGCTTCTTTAGAGCAACAAAGATGATTAAGGAACTGGAGTATCTACCTAATGAGGAAAGACTAAGCAAGCTGGGCCTGTTTAGTCTGGAGAAAAGAAGGCTGAGAGGAGATTTGATCAACATGTATAAGTGCCTGAGAATGGAGGGAGGATGGGACCAAACTCTTCTCGGNCTCCGTGGTGGCCACTGATGGGACAAGGGGTAACGGTTACAAGCTGAAACACAGGAAATTCCACTCCACGTGAGGAAGAACTTCTTTCCTGTGAGGGTGACAGAGCCCTGGCACAGGCTGCCCAGAGAGGCTGTGGAGTCTCCTTCTCTGGAGATCTTCCAAACCCGCCTGGATGCCACCCTGTGCCCCGTGCTCTGGGTGTCCCTGCTGGAGCAGGGGGTTGGACTAGATGATCTCTAGAGGTCCCTTCCAACCTCAATTATTCTGTGATTCTGTGATTCCTTATGCAGCCCTAAACTTTACAGTGGGATATCTCTGAAATATTTTTGCTAAACATTTTATATGGAAGGCCTGAATTTGCAGCACTGGACACATCTCAAAATGTTTTATCGTTGCACTGTGGATGTTTCACAGGGCTCCAATAGTTAGAAGTTATTTCTTCTTTAGGACTTAGAAATGCTACCTCATATCTTTAATATCAAAAAGACAAAATTTATGACAGCAGAACAATAAAGGATTTTCTCCAAAAGAAAATAACATGTGTTTGCTTCGTTCTTTTATCAACTATTTTCAGACAAACACTGTGTACATAAAATTATGCAACCCATATGGGTCAACAAAGGAAGGTTGGTTGCTTCACCAGGACTGTAAGAATCTTCTGAAAACAATAGTACCACAAATTAAAATGAAAATCTATCAAAACCATTATCATCTTGAAAGCTTTTGCCACAAGCGTAATTATTGTACAAGGATGTTGTCCTTGGACACAGCTTTGGCTCAGATTATCTGTGGTTATTTGTATCCATCCATGGCTCAAAGTCAGAATTTGCAAGGACCATAAATTTTTACAGGAAAAAAACAGGGTGTTTCCTCAATGCTAACACCAGCATTTTTTTTTTTATTGTTTTGCGACGGTTTATAGGCAACTCATTAGGTACAAGAGATAGGAACAGACTGAATGTTGTACCTGCAATTTACCTTGAACTTTGGAAGGGATTAGGTTTAGATTTCCATCTGGATTTGTCTGTCAGTTTTAATGCTGTTTTTTCCAGATGTGAACAGGGCGTCCTAGTTCAAATATGTTTGAATATTAGGATTGCTTGGGTTTAAATCTAGTTTTGAACATCCCCGTTTTGCACCTGTCTTAGTAGAACAGGGAAGGGGATATTAACAGAACTCTAAAAAGTTGTAGTTCATGGACTCAAATGGAGCAGAAAGCTTATTTTCTAACCTATCCATTAAGCAAGCATTCCAAGGATGAGAGACATTGAAAGCATATGCATTGCTCCTGAATGTAACTGAAAATAAGCTAGAGACACATTTTCTTTAACCAGAACTGGCCTCATGGGAGGCACTTTATTTTTTTCTTAAGGTCCTGATGAGAGGTAAGTCCTGGAGAAATTCCATTCTTTTGTTAATGATAAACTATATCAAATAATAGGTTCTGTAGGTTATTTTTCGAACTAGGCATTTTTGTTTCAACATCTGCTTTTCATCCTTGAGATATAAGTAACCAACTTATCTGTACTCTACTTCTTTTTCCCTCTTTCTGTCCTTCAGGCTGGTATAGATGGAGAAAGCATTGGAAACTGTCCATTTTCCCAGCGGCTCTTCATGATCCTCTGGCTCAAAGGAGTTGTGTTCAACGTCACCACTGTTGACCTGAAAAGGTATAAATTGTTCAATTTAGTTGAAAATAGTTATATGATTTGGTGTTTGTGCTGTAGAAAGCCCCCATCGAGTTCAGTGAGCTTTGTATCTGGCTCAGGAAGTCTGTAAAACAAAAGAAAATATTTGGGATTCAGGTTTAGGGTTTGGATTTTTTTTCCACTTGTGGAATGTTTTGATATTAAATAGGATTCCCATTTTTTTCAAACTATTCTGACCACAGATGGCTGAAGAAAGAGAAGGAAAAACAATGGATTTTTGTAGGAACTATATATATCTGTGTGACTACATGATTATAAAGATTAGTGATTTCATGACTTTTTTTCTCTGCAGAAAGCCAGCTGATCTACACAATCTGGCTCCTGGGACCCACCCACCTTTCTTGACTTTTAATGGAGAAGTCAAGACGGATGTTAACAAGATTGAGGAGTTCTTGGAAGAGACTCTTGCACCTCCAAAGTAAGAACTTGGGATTTTTCTTTTCTGTAAATATTCCATTTCCTAGGAAAGAATGATGTCCTAGAAGGAGTTCTCAAAAGGCACTCCCCCACAATCTTTACTTACAGGAGTAATATTTAGTTATGAAACTTGCTGGCTCCAGTGAGATGACTTCCTTGCATGAAAGTTACTTGAATGACTAACTGCAGAATGTTGTCTCTGTACACATTTAAGGATATCCTTGTATGCAGAATTAAGGAGATCAATACTAGAAATTTTTTATATGGGTCTGGTGCACTTTTTGCTTACAAAAAGTGCTAAAAATAACTTGGAGTGAAGGCAGAGATTTGCCACACAAAAGTATGTCAGGAAAAGTGTTTTACAGTGAAAAGTCAAGAAATGACAAGAGCCCATGATTGGGAGTTACAACCAAACTAATTTAGATTCGATATAAGGCACAGATTTTCCAATATGATGATTAACCATTGGAACAAAGTCAGATTCACCAGATATACCTAAGAAGTTAGTCAAAAATTTTGGACATTGTAGAAGGATGATGGGAAAAAAATGGCTTGTGTTTTGAACCTTAAAAATTTATGAATTGATGAAAACTGGCTAGGTGCCCTATAGAGTGTTTTACCTCCAGCTGAATCAGCAGCTATTGGCCAGTTCTGAGGCAGGAGATCAGATATTTAAGTTTTATATACTCCAATCCAAGACCTACTGAACTCAGTAGGAGTGATTGGTTTGCGCTGGTCTTTCAAATCTTTATATTCCTTTGAACCAAATGTGTTTAAAAAACAACAATTCAGAGATTAAAACTTACTACCACCCTGGTAATACTGACACTCCTTGCTATTACATTCTGGAATATATTTTTGATATAGGGAATTAGACACAACTGCCATTCATAATAGAAAGAGTTGGCTGCCAACCTACCCTGCACCTTTATTGGAAATATATGTTTCCTACTGATTTAAGGCCACTGTATCCTGGATCATGGTCACATAAAGCACCAGTGCAATTATCTTTTTAATAAAACCATCACTGTGTAACTGTCCAAATGCCTTCCTTGCTAGACAAAAATATTATTAAGAGGGTCTTGCCAAGATGTTTTTTGAGATGAATGACAATGTTAATTGCAGTTTGTTACATGGGATTTTTTTTTCTTTCTTCTTGTAAATTGTATTTTTAATCACCATTACATTGCTGATAAAAATAAGATGTTACTTTCTACACTTTCCCCTCTATAGGTATCCCAAGCTGGCTGCCAAGCACCGAGAATCAAACACTGCTGGAATAGATATCTTCTCCAAATTTTCTGCATATATAAAAAATACCAAGCAGCAAGATAATGCTGGTAAGTAGGATCATTACAAAATGTGCCAGAGAGTTTGTGTGCTTAGAAGTTGAACAATTTTGCCATTCTACATCATTTTGTTGTAAACTGTGTTCAAATGACATCAGTAACTGCTGCTAATCAGCTTGGCATGGTGAGTTCAGTGGACCTAATTCACAGGTCCTTAGTCTAATTAAGTACATCTACACTAGTAAATAAAACAGCCCACAGGCTATTCAGTAGTACTTTTACCATCTGTCATGACATGACTTCTGTTCATGCAGCTAAACATCCCCACCAAAACAGGGTCTCATACTGCCTGCTAGAAATGGGTAATTGACCAAGCTGCCTCCTGCACTCAGCCCAGGCAGGCACTGCTTAGAGCAGTGCTAGTTGACCAGACCCATAACTGTGTTACACTAATTCTGAGTAATTTCTTAGATATAGCCACTGACAGCAGAATCTTACCCTAGTAATTACCTCGTGGTTCTTTTAAGTTAATATAGCCAATTTGCTCATGTAAACCAAGATATAGCAAAACGTTAAATAGAAAGTGATTAAATGAAAGTGATTATTTTTTTGCTTTAAGAATTGCAATTGCACTCTCTAAGTGCCTGACTTTCTTATGTGGTTATTTGCCAAAACAACAACACTTCTAGAATTTGCATGATATGCATGTTTGCAGTCATATACTACCTTCTTAATGAAATTGCTTTTCTTGTACTCTTTTCTTCACATATACCTAAGAGAGGTAAAACTTCTGCTAGTTTAATCCATTGTTACTTCATAAAAGCTAATGGGTTAACAAGGTCATATTTCTTGAGATGATCTTGTTAACTGATATACCTCTTACCTTGTATTGCTTTTTTTAACTGGCAGAGACATAAGATGTGTTAAATAACATGCATTCACATTGATTATTTTAGAGAAAATTGAGAATGTTGCTCATGGCTATGTTCTGCCTTTCTTATACACAGCAGATCTCAACACTCATAAATACCAAAATTAGAAATGAAGAATAATTAAAATGTGTAATTCTCGTGAGTTTATATATTGTCTCCTGTCTACAGCTGACTCAATTCTTAGGATAAGGAGGAAAGTCACATCAGTGACTGGGACATTAGTTGCACGTGATCAGAATAAAAAAACACTCATTAAAAACAGCAAAGCAGAGCCGCCAGCTCTGAGTGTTATATCAAATATAATGTTGTGTTAATGTCTTTTGGCTTAGGATAGATAGGTCAGCATTGAACCCCAAGTTGCCTGAATCACCAGTCATCAGATTGTTTATATTACATTTCCTTAACTTGAAGGTCAGGGGAGTTAATTTGTTAATGTGCAGGAAATCAGGCTATGAATTTATAACCAGCCTATCTGCAGCTGTGAGATCGCAGAATCCCAGAATGGTTGAGGTTGGAAGGGACCTCCAGAGATCATCTAGTCCACCCCCCTGCTCCAGCAGGGACACCCAGAGCACGTGGCACAGGGTGGCATCCAGGCGGGTTTGGAAGATCTCCAGAGAAGGAGACTCCACAGCCTCTCTGGGCAGCCTGTGCCAGGGCTCTGGCACCCTCAAGGGAAAGAAGTTCTTCCTCATAGATGTATGGGGTGGATGGACTATATGTGCCCATTCTTCATAGCGTACTGGTTTAGTAGAGATCATGAGGTCTAAGTAACATGAGCTCTCCTTACAGCCTCTGGCTATTCAATTTTGATCCCAAACTGGATTAAGTGATTCAGATTATTAGTGAGATTTATGCTCTTTGAAGATGCTGGATGTGAGAATAAATGAGAAATTAAAAAGCTGGTGTCTCACCTAGTGGAGCTCATGGCTAGTCATACAACAGCTTGAAACTTCAAGTGATACTGTCTTAAGAAGTTTCCTTGTAATGTTTCATGTCCTCAGAGAGGGGGTTAGAAGCCACTGATAATGGAGACTGTAGCTTGAAAGAATCTCGATGTTATAATTT
Organism: Crypturellus undulatus; assembly: GCA_013389825.1. NCBI lineage: Eukaryota > Metazoa > Chordata > Aves > Tinamiformes > Tinamidae > Crypturellus > Crypturellus undulatus. The sequence goes on from VWPW01030067.1 coordinate 227,390, forward strand.
TTTTCCAAAAGTGGAAAAAATGTTCCTAAAGAAAACAATATTTATATTTTCTTGGTCTGGTGTCTGTCTCACTTCTTGCATGTAAAATGGACACAACGATACACATGTACGTTTGTTTCTAAGATTGCGATACCCTCTGCTGGCAAATATGTGAATATATAAGGTAATATACTTTACAATCAAAGCTGAGACATCCCCTTAACAAAGAAAGTTTCTTTTTATCAAAACAATTTTCTGTTACAAAAGCAGCATTGTCAAAAGAGAAGTGTTTCATAGTAACCTATTGATTTTGACTTTTTTTATGGAAAACCTATATTTTTTCTGGATGAGTTAAAATACTTAGAAGTAAAATGCTTTAGCTTTACAGAGAAAAATAGTATTTTCTTTTTTTCTGGATTCAGGCAGTACTTCATTAGCCACATGCTATTATGTTTAATGCCTGGCACAGGAGCAGGTGATAACCTTCCTGTGCAAGTCTGTATGGCAATATGCTATTGATCATGATTCATTTGCTTACCAAAGGTATTTGGCATCTCGCCTGTCCTTCTTTAATAGTTCCCTGAATTTCTGATTCTTTTTTTCCATCTTTGTTTTGCTAACTTTTCTGTCTTATAATATAAAAACTTTGAAAGGTTTGGAACAGGCCAGCGAGGGCTGTAAGCCCAGAAGCAAACATACTCCTGCCATATCAAAGTCCCACCACTTTTAAACTTCTTGAAAGGGAAGGAATTGATTCCAGATTCTCAGGATGTGGCAAGCTGTGTTTAAAGAAAGTGTGTGCGTTTATTATTTCAAGTCAGTTCAATTACAACAGACTTGATTCCTTCCACCCCCCATGTCACTCGATAATTTTATGACAGGCTTCTCTAAGGAGTGGTCTTCTCATCACAGGAATACTTCTCTGTCGTGCTCAGAGAACACAGCTACATCAGTCAGTCCTCCAACCGCTAGCGCTAGGCTGCCCTGGAAATGAGAAGTGTTAATTCACCTCATGGCTAACGCAAGAACAGGAGTCCTTTGAAGAATTCACCCATAGTAGTCTTAAAAATGATTGTCTGGGTGCTCTTGCTCAGCTTTAAATTGCAGACGTTTTCATAATTACTTTGAAAGGCTTTGGTTGAATGATTTTTTTTTGTATATATATCTAGAAGGTGACTTGATCAGAACACAGGAAAGGAAATCAGGATCTTCTAAGAATTCCTCTTGTTGATATTGAGCAAATCACTCAGACTCCGTGCAGTAACAAGGGCAGTAACAATTTATCTATTCATGCAAGAAGCATGAAATTTAATTAAGTGGAATACTGTGTACATATTCTGCATTATGATTATTATTTTTTCTCGCGTGCCTGTATACTGTGAATGAAGGGGACAACCTACAGTAACCAGCCATTAACGGTTCCTCCTAAAATTGTGAGTTCTTTGGCCCGTAGAATGAGCTCTTTGATTACATTTATGAGTTTAAAAAGTTGTTCTTGAATTGAGTTCTTAGGGGGCACTAGCTCCAGTGTGGGTGGGCGCATTCATTAGTGGTACGGAAGGATATTTTACTGTACTGCTCTTCAGAAGGCTCGGAGCTGGGAGACCACCAACATGATTTCATTCATTGGAATTTCCAGCCGTCTGACCAGAGGATTCCACTTGTCTGGTTTGGATTTACATCAAGGAGCCAAAAATAAAAGAACATGTAAATCATTAATTTACATGTGATTAAATACCGTTCACCTCCATCAGTAGCTGCATCACACTTTGTGGTTCAGCATGTGAGGTGGGAAATGCCTCTCTCTATGCGCTATGTGTGCAGTTATATAACAGATATGCACACACAGATACAGGCCTTGAGTCGTAAGCTGACCTACATCAGTTTTATGCTACTTTAACTTCACTGAGTTTTATGGAGCTCTTCTGGCTGACAGAGACAGACCCATGGTATCGGCACGTACCCAGACTGGGCGTTTTGCTGTGATCCTTTCTAGAAACCATCACATGCTCCTCAAATAAGCAGGAGAAAACCCAACAACAACAGCAGCAAAAGAATATAATAAAAAAAAAAAATCAGAATAATAGTGACTGTGTGGTGCAGCTCCTGCCTAGATCTGAGCTTAGGTTTCCTGATGCTTTGGTCAGCCTGTGTCATCCTGGTGGGCATGGTCTAGTCTGCTCTACAGAAGCCTGTGGGCACGGTGGAGCAGAGTATCCTTCCCCAGGCACCTCTGTGCTTGGCGTGGAGGGCAAGGCCCAGCATGTGCTGTAAGTTGTCCTAAATCATGATGGTTTTAGGTTTTATTTGTCATGCAACCAAGGAAGACTAGAAATAGATTTAAAATCATTTTAGAGAAGAGGACTTACTTCATGATGAGCTTCCTAGCTACGGATAGTTTCGGGATGACAGATCTTTAACTGCAGCATTTTGAAACACAAGAAAGTACATTTCAGAGCATTTTAAACAAGTTTTATGGCTCCATCCGAGCTGAATACAGTGGGGTTCACAGCAACTAAAGTGCCTGGCAGCATTACAAAACCAGACATAGTATAAAAAATACCCACTCTTTAAAGCATATGTAAAATAGCTTTTCTGCAACATTTGTGGCCCATAAAATACTGAATACATGTTGGTGAGTGTGATATAAAGTTTTATTGCCATTCATTTGGGATGACCCATATAACTCTCTCATGATATGTTAATAAAACTGTTCTCCACTCTGTCTCTTTATAAAAACACATACATAAAACCCCTTGAAATAGTACTGATAGCTATGTGCTAACTTGTTAAGTAAAGCGATGTTTCATTTATCATCCATCCTGGATCACTTTATCTGCTTTTAGTCCCCAGCCAAAGTCTGATTCTGAAATGCTCAGAAACTTCAGTTTACAAAATAATTTTACTTGAGAATAATTTTTGGAAAACTTTTCTCAAAATTATGGTGACAAGAGACCTAGCACAGTCGATATTCTGTCTGGTACTAGAGACAGGTTTAAGGACTAATATTTTCTGACCTGCCAAAACTTGAGAACCAAATTTATGCCATTAGAAGGAGGAGGTTTTCAGTTTTTTAAAATGATAGCAAACCATAATCTTAGCCTTGGAAATATGTACATTACTAGGGAAAGTTTCTGAAAGTTATATCATTTAGAGTTTTTCCTCCCTCTGAGACCTTTTAGCTTTAAATTACTAAGAAAAGTATGTTGCTCTCCTGATGGAAATAGGTGAAAAATACTACTTAAGAATAAAACAAAAACAGAAGTGAGACTCCCTGCAAATCCAGATGTGCTCAGACTGTAAGCTTTCGAAGCAGTGGTCTCTGTATATCCCTCGTTTAGAGCGGCAGAGTCCAGGTCCTAATTAGCACTCTTAGATGCAGCCACTCTGGGAACAGTAAATATTTACTACTAATGTATTAGCAGACATAATTTTCTTATAAATTTAAGAATTCATTTTTTCGTAGCTTTGAAATCATTGCATGCCATAGAGAGAGAACGAAAGAATATATGTATGTTTGTGTGTGTGTGTGTGTAGGCATGAGAGAGAATATGCAGAATATATACCTTGAAGTCAGTGAGGTTCACGATATGCTTTAATTAAGGCACATTTGCAGACTCAGGGCCTATATGCACAGTCTAAGCCTAGAGTGAAATACATGCAATAGGAACAGGAGTTGGCAGATTTTTTTTTAATTTTTTTTTAAGAAGGAATTATTTCCTCTGTGTTTTTGAATATTCCTCCAAGTGCTGCTGGCTGAACTGGGATGCTTTGTTCTGCTTCCCAGCCGAGCTCCCTTGCTTGCACACAGGAGCAGTAGCACAGCTGGAAATGGATTAGAGCAATCTGGCGGCAGCAGTCCTGGGAGGAATTAAACGCCTTGCTGTTGGAATGGGAGGCCCAAATTACATTATTATTTAGAATTCAGTTTTAACTTCATTGCTCTACTGTTTGCACTGGTGCGTAACTCCACTTATTTCAATATTCTTGGTGCATCTTAAATGTATTCCCCACAGCAGGGATTTAGAGGAAGTTATACCCTTGCCCAGTAACATGTCCAAATCTTACATGAGCAAATGTCTAAACACCCAACTAGTCTCTTTTTTTTCTCCTCAAGAGAATTATTCACGAGCTTATATTTAGCAGTTGTAGAAGATATCACATGATAGAGAACCCAGTGACTGGCTCCTGAAGTCAGTTTCCAAAACTTTTACTGACTTCAAAGGGAAGAGGATTGGCCCAGATTCCCTTTTTTTCCCAAAACATATTTTTTGTTTTATGCATGCAAATGTTCTTCATAAAATATACGGGAAAAGAATGAAACACAACTGAAAATCAATGTTGCTAATTTTCTTTGTTAGATCAGATCTTAAATATTTGTCCTTTATCTTAAAAGCAGTGCTGTTAATGAAGTGACTAAATGAGACCAGGAGCTGTAGTTCCTTTCTAAATATCTAGGTTCTTCAGCCTGCTGAAAAAGTTTCAGAATTTCAGTGTCTGAAGCTTGAGTAAACTTTGGATTATTTTATCTCCTTCATATGAAAGCCCAATCATTTTGTCATATTTAGGACATATATTTTAGTATTTTAGTCCTTTATTTGAACTACTATGCCTGTAAATAAAATAATAAATATCCATAGCCTCAGCTATAAGCTGTTCTGTGTCACAGGCAGAGGTCGGGAGAAACCAATTGTCTCTTGTGCACAACGTCTTCTTCAGAGAGGAATTTATTATATGTGAGATACCTAGATGATGGTAATAGATGGTCCAGATTCTCCTTTGAAGAGAAAGGTGAATCCCTGCTGATTCAGACAGCCAGATCTGAAAGATAATTCTTTCCTGGGTCTTAATCTGGAATCAGGATGACCCTGAATATATGAGGTATCTACTCACCAAGACTTTCTGCACCAGTGCAAAGCACTGATCCACCCAACACAAAGTCCAGCTGTTCTAATTTCTGGCAGATGAACCCCAGAAAACATCTGGTTAATTGTATATCGTGAGGAAAGGTTTGATTATCTTTGCAAATATCTCCAGCCTCGAAACAGGAGATTTAATTATGATAGTTATCTAGGAGCGAATATACATTGAGGGCAATAGAGACAATCCACTTCTGTCCTTTTCCAAGTCATAAAAGATGACATTAGAGATTCATAACTGCCTTCATCACCTGCTTGTGTCACATTATCCCCCTTCACCTCAGGAGCATTTCTCCAGAACTGCATTAAGGCTTACCGTGTCTTAATCTCCTCATAAACACTCCAGGAAGTCAATCTACCTTCTCCCCATCCTTGTTTGTAGCTTAAATTCTTCTTTGTTTTAACAGTAAGGAAATGGATGGGTTTAAACTTGAATTTGCCCCACTTCCAACTGTTAGACCTTTTGATGCCCTGTCTGCAAGGCTGAAGGGCTCCCTTCTCCCGTCTCAGCTATTTTATCTGTGGGTGAGTAGCTGACACATCAGCCTCTTAACCTTCTCTGAGAAGCTGAATAAATAGACTCTTCAAAAGTGATATTTTGAGGCTTGTTTTCCAGTCATTGAGCGCTACTGTTGTTCTCCTTTGACCTCACTCTGAGATTTCCAAAGCCCTCTTTACTTGGGATGACAGAACTGAGGAGAATGTTTTTTATACTGCAACAGGACTGTTGGGGAATGACCTTGCTACTACTACTTGAAGTTTTTTATACGTCCAAACGTGATTATATCTCTTCTTGCTGCTTCTCGCAGAGATCTTAATTTGAGGCTTAATCATGATGATCATGATTATGTCATTTTGTGGGACTTGAAACAAAAGTCTCAAAAACAGGGAGGAAATGGGAAAGGGCATGAAACGTGGTTCATTTGACAGTTTCATCACCTTATTCATTTTGCATTTCCCTGTCCATTTTGAATCCTGGAGACCTTAGGATAAAAAATTAAGTCTGAGATCTGCTACTAGATTGAGAGTTTGGGGAACTCAGTAAACTTTAAAATTTCATCCTCTAATTCTGCTGGCTATGATATCTAAATGTATATATATACTTGTAATAATTATGTAATGCCATATAATAGACAAATGTTGTCTTAAGGAGTGGATAATGTAATATACTAAACTAGTATCATCTCTCTCCATCTCGCTCCAGATCTTGAGCCACTTTGTTTAGATCCCGTAGGTTATGCAAAGAGTGACAAGTGGCACTAGAGGAAAATCAGACTTTTCCCAGACTCCCTGCTGAGTTTCTATCTCTTGTGTCTTCGCTCTACCACTGTGTAAATGAAACAACGCAGTTTAAATCTGTGAAAGGTAACTGGGAGCATATTACTGTAATAAAAACAAAATTTCTCCACTACGGATGTAGAATTGAAAGAAAATGATAGTATTAAGCATGATAAGTATGATAAGTATTAAATATTAAGTTCATTAAGATAGATTAAGTATGCAAACATCAACTGCTTGTTTGGAGACAGTTTTGTTTGCTTAAATGTTAGAACACAAGGGGTCCTCGTAGCACTGTCGCTAAAGACCAGTTCTACTGTACCAGAAGCTGACTTCAGCCTTATTTTAATGCAAAAACAAGTCTGTAGTTACTGTTTCTTTGTTAGTTCCAGAACCATCACGTTTGCTCTTTGCTAGTTGAACAAAACTTTACACTCTTAACAAACACACAGCATCTTAAAAATCAGGATATTGGAGTGATAATCTTGTACTATGAATATGTGGCTTTATAATGTATAGAGATTGCTGCACAAAACTGGTATCATAGGGGTCAGCATTAGACCCTCTGCGATGTGCTCTAGCAGTGATCCTTGTCGCTGATGTGCTGCTGCAGAGTTGAGATGATTTGTGAAATGCAAGTTAGTACTGTTTTTCCTGGGGCACTTGTAGGCCAGTAATTTTACGTTCAGTTGCTTCCTGCCCTCAGGGTCACTTCAGCTAGGAGGAGGCTTGGAAATGGACACTTTCAGGAGGGCACCATTCTAACACCTGTATTTTTTTCCTTAAAATAGCATATGAAGGTGCTCCAAATGCATTCTTCACAACTTTACAAAACTTACATTTGTTTTCTGCTTTCTCTGCAAAACTTATAAAGCAAAGCGGAGGAAGAAATATGAGTTGTTAATCTAGAGACAGAAATAATTCAAAAGCAAATCTTTTTGGATGCTTGAAGAAGTGTGCTTACTTTTGTTTTTAGTGATGTTATCAATGCACCTGTTGCACTAGGCATTACTTGGGAGTAGGACAGATATTGTCAAAGAACGAAAACAATGCTTGTTCTTTTTGTGATTTTTGTAGTTGGACTGCAGTGGAGAAACAAAAACACAGAACTGATATCCTTGGTTTTCAAATTCAGATGCTTCATACAGCTTTTCAAGAGAATACTCACCTTTCTATCCCACTCTAACCTAAAACAAATGTCCATAGCTGGTGCATTACTGCTTTTAGCAATGTCAAGTTTGGTGAAAATCTAGTTCTCAAAGAGGTAAAAATGGACCCATTCTGTGATTCAACATAGCTGGAAAATGGTCAGCTCTCCAAAACTGATATAGTCTTTATCTCCAGAGCACCTCAAAATATGTAATGTATTTATTTCTGCAATGTCTGATATGGTTGAAGAGGGTTATTATTCTTATTTTGCCGATAGGAAATTGAAACACAGAAAATTTAAATCTTTTGTAGGATCATGTACATATCTTGGGAAGAACAAACTTGAACTCATGTTCATGTAGACTTTTTAGCCCACAGATCATCTCATGCTCTGGCTGAGGAAAGGGTAGGTGGAGATCAAGGGTTTCATGTCAGGGTCTCTCCTGTGTAAAGCAGCATATGTTCTGTGACTTTTTTTAGATGGGACCTTTGGGAAGAAGCTCTGCTTAAATAATCCACATTGTCAAGAGTCTATAGATAGGCTGGGTAGGGAAGGGAAGAGAGGCTTACAAGAAAGAGATTGTATCTCCTAAATTTATTAGTCTCAAAGATAGACATCAGTGAGTCAATCATCTTGATTCCTTTTGTGATCAGTACAGAGAGACATAAAATACATAAAATCTCTGAAACACAGTTTGATTCATGTAAAATTGAGAGAACTTCCTCCGTAAGTGCCTAACTTCCATCGCTATCCATAAGGGAGCCTAGACAAACTAGGTTGGACTAGATACGAGGTACATTTAAGTGTGACACCAGCCACATTTGGGTGGCTCAAGTTAGGCAAAGTGAATCTTATCTTTAAGTAATTTAAGAACTGAGGTGAATAAATTTTTGATGTGTCTGCATTTCTAGGTTTGCTTTGGCCATCTAATCACTATGTTTGAGCACTGTGTTCCCTAGAACCTTGGCTGAACTGCTGCTAGGATTTGTCATCTATGACTGGACCTAAACAGAACATATGTGCCAACTTTTATGCAAAATTTTTGCCTATTTTTGCTTGGTTTAGAGCAAGTCTGAGAGGCACCCTGTAGCCAATGTTTCTAGGTTGTTTGCATGCATCATTTGTCTTCTCCCATTACAGTGGTATCTTCTGAATTCTTACCAGGGCTCTGCCTTCTTCAGATTCCAGGTCTGAGTGATGTGAGGGAAGAATATGAACTCCTGTGCTCTAAGCAGCAAAGCTGAGTACCCGAGGAATGACAGATGCATCTTTTTCCCTGTGGTGTACTCAATGAGATATTCATTTAATTGATCATTTAATTGATTCATTAAATGAATAGGAACAGACAGAGTGCAACTTTTCGGTTTGCTTATATGGGCATTTAGCTTTATTGTGGGAATGTGCTCAAGTCTCTGTTCCAGTGAATATTGAATTATTTATCTAGAGTGGATCATCTTTAATAGAAGAGATGATTCACCCCAGAAACTCCCTCTGGCCCAGAGTTAGGCGTCTAAATGCCTTGGATGCATGGGAGCCAAACCTCCATCCGTTGCCTCCGCATTTCCTATGGCTAGGGTTGGTGACTACCCACTCACTGCCTGCTCAATATATCCCTGGATTCCTGCTCAGAAATGGGACTCCCACAAAGCAGAAATATGCCTGGAAATGGGATGCTCAGTTATGCAGTGCTCAGATATGCAGCATACTTTGAAGTTCCTCTGAGAGTTCCCGTTCCTTTGAAAAGTTAGCACTAAGTATGGAAGCGCCTTTAAAAAAAAAAGGGAGAGGTATTATCCTATATCACTCGGGTGAACTGTGAAATTACATTCAAAGGGTAGGATTCATCTCGCTTAAATTCACCTCCCTGGGAGTTAGGTGTCTAGTCTGAGCTAGTTCTTCAGGCTTCCTCTAGAACTGGGGTAGAGAGAAGGGCATGTGCAGGGTGAGTCACACCAGCTCAACTCAGGTGTCTCAGGCAGGCCAAAGGCTTTGCCCTTCGGAGACGTTTGAGCAGAAAGGGAACGTCCTCAACTAGTTCAGACAAGTCGCTTCACTTCTGAGTGGCTGAGCAGAGGAGACACTCAGACCTCCGGAGTTGCAGTGAAATCACAGGGAGGGACACAGACTGCTCCATCTAGGAACATGCAATATTCTGTTGGTTATGCCTGAAAAAATTAGGATTGAGGAAAAAAAAAGAAAAGAGACTGCAAGTATGAATCCTTGGTCTTTAATCAGACTGTCAAACCAGCAGAATATTATTTTCTTACCTTAAATTGCTGTTTTCTTAACTGTTTTCCCTCTCCTACCAGAAAACAGTATTGGGTCTCATATAATATCAAACTGTGAATCTGGAAGTGATCAGGAAAGGTGGTTTGTTTTTTTAAAGGAAAAATAAATCTCAGGTTGTTTGTGCGAGACTGTGAATATTTATGTACTGTTCCCTCCTTTCCCTCATTGCATATTTCACCAAGTTCATTTGCGTGTGTTATGGGATAAATCTTAGTAGAAGGCAGTGGAAGCAAGTAGTAAAAAGAAAAAGCATCGATCAGTTATCCAGGGTAGCAGCAGGAATCATTGTTCATTTGTACATAGATTATAGTTTGTTGAGCTTTCCTGGGCTTGACAAAGAAGAAACTTGCAGTTCTGCCGAGGTCAGTTTCAGGTGGGTTCAGATGACAGCTGGACTTTGATAACTTTGAAGTCCTGTTGTCCCTTTTGAAGAGGGTCACATATATTTCATGTTGGATTGAATAAAAATATTTTGTGACAAAAAATTTAGCTGACTAAAATACCATTGGTGAACCTGATTTATAGGCAAATGCAAGTGGAATTCGTTGAATCATGTCTTGTTTTGAAAAGTAAAAATATTTTCTCTTAATCTTTTTGAAACAGAAGTTTCTTTTTCTGTTTTGGAAATGATTTTTTTAAGGATTAGTAGCATTTTAGAAGTATTTTGAAAATAATTGAATAGCTATGAATGATTTATTTAACCAACCAACCAACCAACCATCTCATAATATGCTTTCTTTTACTTGTTTTGTTTGCTTGAAAACTTTGTGCTATTTAGTTTTTAAAAATTGAACTTTTTTTTGTTTTGGTTTGACTTAAATGAAATAGATTTTATATTCAACTTGGCCAAGGAATACATTATTCCTAGTCCTTTTATCGTGCCCTCTATGCTCTGCATCTCCTCCTGTAATAACTATCAAGTAAAATCCTCAACCTGCAAATGAAGCCACTCAGGCAAATTTTCTGACAAAAAATATATAATTTTAGCTATTTTAAATTTAGGTAGCCAGTCTGTCTTCAGAAGAGAGAGAGGCTCCTGTGGTGGGAAATTCACTGTTTCCTGGGCTTCTATTTTAGGATGGAATTATTTGCCTTTCAGTACCTTCTTTGGGCCACATAGATTGGTGCTTATGTTCTTTGTCTGCTTTGTTATTTCTCCTCATCCCAGTAAGGAAGGAAATATTTGGAGTTCAAGGAGGGGGAATAAGAGTCCTTGTCTGACCTCTGTAAATGTTGTGGGTGTGGACAGTCTGAATCAGTTTTACTTTTTCCAAACCACTTTTCTTTTACTACTTTCTAGTTACTTTCCATTTTGCTTCAGCCTTATTTGACCCATAGAAAATAGAGATGGAAAAGACCTAGGACGCTTGAAGTTTTATGGCCAGCATTATTTCAGAGGTCAGAATAACTGGTTATAGGAGTCCCTTTTGGCTTTGAAAGCTGTTGGAGGAATCTTAACCCCACTGAAGTCAACAGCAGAACTTCCACTGGCTTCAGCATGGCCAGAATTTCACCCTAAGTACCTAGTAACGAGGCTTTGTCATCTGGCCCTGCCCTTGACTTGCAGGATTGCTCCATGCATTAGATTTTCCAATGTTTTGTTCAGTTGTGGTATAAATGTTTCAAGACACAAGGATTTTTCTTTGTCCCCTGGAAATAGTTGCACAGGGTGATAGTTTAAGGAAGTTTTTGCTTGAAGAGTTGAGTAACAGAGCCAAAGTCTGTTCTTGGTTGAACTGGAATATGGAATAGCTTGTTGACAGTGTGAAGTTACTCTTCTTTTATGTCAGTGTAACTGAGAGCAAAATTTTGCCAATTTTTAACTTTTGTTACATTATTTGTAATTCTGTGCATGTCAGGATTTGTTAATCTCATTGTTCAGCATCAAGTAACCTTTTGTTGAAAACAGAGCGTCACTGTGAATTAGGTATTATCAGTTAAATTGAACCTCACCCTGTGCATTTGACAGATGGTAATACATTCATTAAGTGTTCTGTGGTTACTTTGAGGTTGGAAAGTGTTATTTTTCTGGCTTCTAACTCAAGATTCTTAAGTAAAGTTCTATAAAAGCACTATTTTAAAGGGGGGAAGGAAAATCACAAAGAACTCATGAGGGTTTTTTAATACTAATATATTTATTTACTTTTGATGGAATGACATAGCAGGACCATGATTGTTCTAAGTTGTCTTTGGCAATATAAATAGTCCAGAATGGACTAGAGATGAGAGTGAGAGGTGGTATCACCACATATTTTGTACCTACACAGGTAGATCTCAGAACCTCTTTAAATTTGAAGCTACATGAAATACATCACTGTGGAGGCAATACAGTCTTTGTGCTTGGTGATTTCACCGTCCAGAACGATGGTTTCTATCAGTTCAGACATCTGCAGTTGCTGCAGTGGTAACCCGATGACAGGACTCCTTTCGCAGAGCTGATCACATTGCGGATCCCTCGGTTTATACTAAAGGACTGCAGGGTGGGGAAGTAATTGGAAGTCAAATTGCTAAAATCAGTGTAGAGCTACTTTCTCTGGCATAGCCCCACTTGGTGTTGCAATACTGACTCCTCCACCCTGCCGTTACCAAGACAATGCAAGATTAGGAAAAAGTTATCCATAAAGCTGACTTCGAAGCCACCTAAACTAAGTGCAATACAAAGGAGACGATTCCACCACCTACAGAGGAAGATCAGGGTGGTTAATTCAAACCTGTTCATTTAACCTTAATTAGTTTAGTGGAGATTAAATGCAATTTTCAGAAAAGACTCCCCTGTTATCAACAAACCCATTTAGTTGTTTAACAATGTTGCCAAGGGGATAAGGTACCATGAAGATTAGCTGCTGAGCATCTTCTGAAATTCTTTGTGGCAGTATATTCACAGGCGGTGAATCAGTCCCATTCCTTTTAAGGTCTCCACTTAACTAGTGATGGACCTCTGCTCACTGGACTCCTGCCTAGTTGAGTGCTTGCTGTCCCCTACCTTCCTGATGGAGACTGCATACGGGGTCATACAGATTTTCACAAAATCAAGTCAAGTGTGGGAGATTCGGAATGAAATCTCTTTTCTTCTTGGTTCGTTCAATAATATGAACCTGGATCAAGGATTGCAGGGCCTTTGGAGATGTAGAATGTTCAAAAGAGGGTATTTCTTGATTTCTTGTCTCTCTTCTTTTTTTTCCACATTTCATAAAATTCTTAAACATTGACTAGATAAGCAAGGAAGCAGGAGAGCTAGTCTTTCAGGCTTTCTCCTTTGCTGTCAGGCTTCAGTCATGATCCACTGAATGTTAAATGATTTATGGAAAGTGAAGCAGTTCAAGAGTAGAGCCATAGGGATTACCTGATACTCTACTAACCTGGAAGAGCTCGACTGACGTCATGTTGAAGAGGTATTTGAAACTGTCTTCCACATTCCAGGAGATAGCTCTCCTTTTACCCTTGGTAAAAGTACAGCACTTCCCAATATATGCTTGTCAGAAATTAAAAAACTGACCTGCTTTGGGTAGATGTCACTTGGGAGGGGTAAATGGTGAATTATGATATATGATGGGTTCCCGCCAACAATACAGAATTAGACATTGAACTCCAGCATGTGGGGCTTAGAAGTCTCTTGCTTCAAAATTTTATGGACTATTTCCACAGTCTCCTATTCAGGGTATAGATTTCTCTTAGCCCATTTCTTTAGAAATCTAAGATTTCCTATGCATTATATAGATAAACCTGGATGTTCACCTCATGGCAGTTATTAATAGGATGCCTAAAAATTAGATTTTACCACATAGACATTTGCATATGGATTTACAAAAAAAAAAGCCTTTAAAAACATGCAAAGATTTTAAAATCTGAGTCTGGACACCTAAACTCCATTCAAAAATGGATTTTCAAGCTCTTAATTCTCTTAGCTTTTCAAAATTCTGTCATTACTCAGTTGGAAGAAAAGCAGTTCTCCCTTGTTCTCTACTGTTCTTAATTCATGGTTGTTTGGGGAGTTTTACTAAGATCAGGAGGATTTTGATTAATTAAATGGGGTCATGCAATATGCTGGTGTCACAAGTAGTGGTCCAGGTCTTCATTATCAGAAGATGAGGGTGCCTGACGCTTGTGGTGGTTTCCTTGGGATATCATAGGATCCCGTTGATTCCAGCAGAGCCTATGGAGTATGTCGCAGATGCACTGAACCCTGAACACATGCTTATTTTTGGCCTAAAGCAGTCATGTGTGAGTGCCAAGTATGAATTCAGATAAATGTTTTTCTCACTGTCACAAATAGGCTTCACTCCAAGCATTGTTTTTGGGACAGCCATGACGCAGTTTGATATATCAATAAGATGGGGGGGGGAAAAGAAAAAGCAAAATCCTAATAAGTTCCAGAGAAGAGTTGCATAAATACCTCTCACCTGCTGCTCCTGTCCTTAAAAGCACTAACCCTCTAAGGTAGCTCAAAGCATCTAGCATAGGACTTCTACTGGAAATATTGAATAGATGACGTGAAGAACCAAAAATCTTACTGGGTGAAGGAAAATGCTGGAAAATGCTCAGTGTTAAGCCAGTTTTCTCAAATCTGAATGAGCAAAATTGAATTAAACTGCAGTAATTTGATTCTATTGTCTCTAAATGAATTCACGGTAAGAGGACATAGTCTGAGGCTGACCAAGAGAAGGAAAATGATCTCTTCAACAGGTGTTATGGGTCAAAACAAGAAAGATCGCTAAATATTTTGAATGTTGCCGCATGGGGGTATATTACACGCCATTTAGTTATTACTCTTCAGTAGAAGTTGTGCAGCAGAGCACAGCTGCAGATGATTAAGGACAGCACTGCCAGGATCTGACAGCAGAATGTCAGTGTCAAAATTCAATTTGAATTGATTAAATAAGGGATGGCAACACTTTTGTTTTATGGATGGCAACACTTCAGTCGCTTTAGATGCTGTGCTTTCAGACATAAAATTCTTTCCCTCCCTGCTATGTTTGTTGGGGTGTTTTCACTTGGCTCGCAGTCATTTCTCCAGTCAATCAATTAAGCCGTGATTTGCCACTGTGTCTAGGAGGCAGCCACAAAAGAGCTGGTAGGGCTCCTTGGTGCTTGGCCAAGAGGCTTCAGTGGAAGCAAGACGTCGGGCAGCGTAATCTGACTTCCAACCACTGACATAAGGTTTAATGGATGTTAGGGCAGCAGAGAACGCGTGTTCTGCGGTGTGCAGCTCCTGCTCGCTCCACGGCCCCTGCGCATGGGCATTCTCCCCGTGCCAAGAGCACAGGAGCAGCTCGCAGCAGAGTTACACAAGCTACCTCTGCCAGCAAGCTGTTCTGCACAGGGCGATTTCTGCAGTCTGTTGAGCTTATATTGTGACCTGCAAATATATTTATCTCTGTAGGCCTTGTAGTCTTACACGACTTGAGCAACTCAACATATTGAGTAGTCTCCTCTAAGTTAAGTGGCAGTAAGTTACTCAGAGGTATAAGATTTTGTGGGATTAGGCCTAAAATGCTGAATCTGGTCCAGATCTGCAGCAGGTATAAATCACTTCAGGTAATTTTCACCAGCTGAAATTCTGGCCCTAAGCCCATGAGTCATGCTGTTACTTTTTCACATTGTAAATTCTTGCTGTTTCGTGTTCATATTGCTTTAGCACTTTGGGGCACTTGCTGCGGGCAAGAATTCCCTTATGCTGGTCACCCTGCAAACATAGAAAGCCAAAGATCCTTCTTGCCCCAGAGTGTTTTTAGTTTGAACAACTTGTACTCTCATTCAGCTTGGAGTGTATCGTTACCAGTCATGTTTTTGTACAATCCTGATGGTAAACAAAATTCTGTGCTGACCTTGATAAACTAAAAAAAAAAAATCACTCTACAGTATACTGCTATATCTAGGTGATATTTTATGTATGGAGTTCTTTGGAGCTGCAGCTTCAGCAGTTCTTGAAATGAGAGGTCCAAAGTCTCTTTCCTGTTGTGACATATGGAAAAAAAAAAGAATTTGCACCCCAGTTGGTCTCAAAGTAAGGAGAATCTTAAAACTGTTTGAATATTTCATCTGTTTTGTGTAACTCTTTATTTGTTTATCATTTTGTTACTTTTATTTTCCATGTTGTGTATCTTCCAACTTACTGAGGGAATCCAGCACCATAGATCTCTGGCTAGCATCGTTGAAATTATTCCTATGGCCTTTAATTAATCTGGAAGGGGTTTAGAAGTAATAAAACTACATTTTTTTTTTTAGAGCTAAAGTAATGCTGGAGAATTATCATTCATTACGTTTTCACCTGTCTGCTTAGGAAAAATAATGATAAGAAGAAAACAAAAAAAAAAGTAGGGCAAATATGTAGTAGGAAATATCATACCAACAACCAATTCTTTTCTTCCACAATCTCTTTTTCTTCTAGTTAGGGGGAGATGACATTGCGTAGCAGCTGCCTGTATTGCCATTTTCCTTTGGAGGGTTACCTTTACTTTCAGGTAGCTAACAACAAATAAACGGTTCTTGCCTTTTCTCCAGGTATTGTCATTGACATTGATAATGTGTGTTCCCAAATAATTCCTACCCTAATTAATTTATTACTTTTGGACAAAGCCCTTGAAAAAGGTTTGGTGAAGGCTTTGAAGAAGCTGGATGACTATCTGAGAACCCCTCTACCTGAGGAGATCGATGCAAACAGCACTGAAGAGGAGAAGATGTCTAAACGCAGATTCCTGGATGGAGATGACCTGACTCTTGCGGACTGCAACCTTCTGCCCAAGCTCCATGTTGTTAAGGTAAAAGGTGGCGTGTGACAAAGAAATCTTCTCTGACATCACTTATGCCCTCATTCATACGCATACTTTTGTGGTTGGTTGGTCAATGCTGCTGCTGCTTTATCTGCCAGTCACTTTCTACATAAATGAGTCTGAACTATGCAGCATTGCATCTTTTTTTAGGCATTACCCAAGAGTATAAAGGTAGATTATGCAATGTGTAAAGGTTTCTTTGAATGTTAACTTTCCTTGTTTTCTGAAAAAAAACCTTTTCCTTTTGGGTATATGTAAGATTTAAGGATTTGACACTGGTAATGCCTAAGAGAATTCACCTTAACTGTATAGGTAAAGAAAACAGTCTGTAAAGAGAAATGGCCACCTGCTCAGTGGGCACTAAGAGATGTGCAGAAGACCACTATGTGCTATGTGACACCCAGGTCTTTCCTCCCTCTACTTACTAGAATGGGTGAACAAGTACACAGGTTAGATAAAATGAGTACAGTGAAGATTTCTTCCATCATTCTGGCAACTAAGCATAAAGCCAATGTCTCTTAAGCATAAAGCACAAAGCCAATGTCTCTTAAGCATAAAGCTTAAGCATAAAGCAAGTGTCTCTTAAGTCCTGGAAGATCAGGTTTTGAAACACAAGTTTTCATCTTAAGTATTTCCTATAGGTTAACTTAGGCAACTCGCTATTTGGTACAGAAGGAAACAGAATGACACAGTAGGTCACATCATGGGTTAGCAGCAAAGACTTTGTCAACATAAAAGTGTCCTTGTCTCTTATTATCACTCTGATGCAAGTAACAGCACAGTGTTTCATATCAATTAGATCCCATTTTTCTTAAAGGTGATGTCAAACTTCGTCAGTTCCCATGCACTTGGAATTTAAGAACAGCAGGGCATCTTTCGTCAGGGATTTTGTTTCTGCTGATATTCTATAAAGAGAGGTTAACAAATCAGCATCACCACTGAGATCCAGGATTCATGATGTACATGGTCACTTGCATAGTGCAAATGAGGTACATCATAAACTGAGCCATGTGAGCTCTCTCAACACATGGAAAGAGAGAAAGAGAGAAAGAGAGAAGAGAGAGAAAGAGAGAAAGAGAGAGAAAGAGAGGAGAGAGAGAGAAAGAGAGAAAGAAAGAGAGAGAGAGAGAAAGAAAGAAAGAAAGAGAAAGAAAGAAAGAAAGAAAGAAAGAAAGAAAGAAAGAAAGAAAGAAAGAAAGAAAGAAAGAAAGAAAGAAAGAAAGAAAGAAAGAAAGAAAGAGCCCAAGTCTACAATTAAGAAATGTGATCGTATCCTTAAAAGTTTGGCTTTTTCTTTGACTCGGCTTCACTGAGGACATTGGAGTCAGACTGTGAAGCTGTTGTGTGATCCCTTACTACTTCCTGACTGCTTGAGTTAAAAAGAAAGATGTCCAAGAGAATTAGACACTTTCTCAAATGGGAGAACCGTAATAATCAGATATTGTCTGAAAAGTGTTTTACAGGCAGAGGAAAAAGGTAAATTATAAAGACTTTTTCATTAGATGAAAGATGCCTGCTGGAAATTGTGAAAATGCTGACTTAAATTGACCAGTGAGTTTTATCTTCCCTATGTGTGTGTAATATCATTGAAGACAAGAACTTGAATTAAATGCAGTTTAGGCAGAATTTGGCCTGGCCTATGAAAAAATGGATCATGGTAAGAAAAACAAATCATAATCATTTTTGAGAACATGACTGTCCTAAGAAACCCGAGATGGAAAACAGGTCTACCATGTACTTTAAAAATATAGGGGAACTTTGTGGCACATATGTGTGTAATTTATGCCCAGGAGCAATTTTATACTGTTAGAAAAATTAGAAATTGGAAGCATTCATTAAATTATCTAATCCATCCCTTCCTATCAACTATTTCATTTTGTCAGCACAGAATTGTCTGATATGGTATATTCTTACAGGAAAACTGAAATGTCCCAATCCAGCAAGCTACTTGACCAGCCAACTAGCTTTAAGCGCAAATTAGTCCCATTGACTTCAGTGGTATTATACAGGTGCTTAAAATTAAATATGCACTTAAATATTTTGCTGAATAAGGACATGAGTGTTTTAGTAATTGAGAATTTCCCTTGATAGACAATTTCCTAGTCTAACAAGTCTTTAAATAATCACTTTTTCCTCCAGTTTATCCTCATACTTTTATTTTTAACATTTGCTAAATCATCTTGGTTTCTCCATCATGGGACCCATACCACTCTGGATATTTCCTGTGCATGATCATGGATAGATACTTCCAACAGCTGTAGGAGATTAAATAGTTTGATATCACTGGCCAAGCAAAATACACATTTCTTTTTGTTGTTACTGATATCTTTACCTTAAATCTATCTTCCTTTTAAGCTTTCAGCTGATTGGCTCTCATTTGGCACCTCAGCCAACACCTACATAAATGTGGTTGAAAGCACCAAAAACGTTATGGTAAAAATAATTTTGTCTTTAGGTAACATAAAAGGCCTTAATTTGGTCATAGTTTCTAGGCAATTGCACTGGAGTGTGCTTAGGTCAAGTAGCATCTTTGCAAGGTGGGGATGGACCAATGGTCACTTTTCAAAGCCTTCTTTTTTAAACCTCTGAGTCTCCAAACATTTCTCTCCTGTGCAAATACATGACAAGAAAGAGTAAGAAGCTGTCAAAAAAAAAAAAAAAAAANAGCATTTCTCTCCTGTGCAAATATATGACAAGAAAGAGTGAGAAGCTGTCTTAAAAAAACCAGTTTAGAGAACTATCACCAGCAGGTTGTTTTTATTTTCTGTTTTGTCTTTGTTTTAGATTGTTGCGAAGAAATATCGCAACTTTGAGTTCCCAACAGAGATGACGGGGTTGTGGCGGTACCTGAAGAACGCTTATGCCAGGGATGAATTCACCAATACCTGTGCTGCAGACAAAGAAATCGAGCAAGCCTATGCAGACGTGGCCAAGCGGCTCAGCAAATCCTAACTGACCTCGGCAGAGGCTCTATAACCCTGAGAGATCCCCATTTTACAGACTCTTATCCTTGTTGCCTTAAGATATTCTTATGATTATGCTATCTGGTCGGCATCCCTATGATTCCACCTATAGAAAGTGTATTTATCTGGGACAAATCTGCTTTTCCCTGGAGAAAGCAAAGGTAACTCTAGTGGGGAGTAGAAGCCCTTTGAAATCTGAACCTAATATCTGGAACAACTAGTATTATTCACAATCAGTATTGGAAATGAGTCCACCTTATTAGTTTCTTGTTTCATGCTGGAGTATCTCACCCTCTGTTTTATTTGGAGTTTTTAAAATAAGATATTAGCTGAAATTTCAAATAACTCATTTAGTAACGTATCAGACTGGCTCTTCTCTAGGTTATTTCAAGGATGCCCTTTTCTAGTGTGATCTATCCGCTGCTATTGGGATCCTTGAGGCAGGGCAAAATATGAGTGAGGGCAAAAAAGAGTTTGACGCCGAAGGAGGCATCCTCTTAGCAGTTACATTTAAAAAACCCTCTGAAATGCCTCTTCTCTCTTAGCAGGCCCAGAAGTTTATAAGGTATTTATTTTTAACTTGGTGCAAGTGGGGAAAGCCTGAACGAATATGTCAGATTTGCAGATGCTACTTCGCTTAAAATGTACTTGTTGCTTTTGGATCCAAACATTTAGAGGAATATTGAGCAGGAATATTGCCCCTTGGAAGGGTGCTAATATCCCCAGAAGATCTGCCAGTTGGTAGAAACATCGAGACCCAACAGTAACATGGGCAGTGTATTGACTTGAATGAACAGGCTGATCGGCACAGCTCATCAAACCATTTAGGGTATTGTCATCCCAACTGTAGGGCTGCTGGTTCTTTTATACTGCCACCTTGGGAAACGTGGAGAGAATATATTGCTGTATACACATTTGAGACAGGAGAAACGCCCTTTTCTGCTTTGCTGCCTGGATGGGTCACTTTCAACAACTTCCTTTGCAGGGAGCAGACTGCTCTGCAAGTCTCAAGGAGAGCAGGCTAAAAGCAGGCACATTCCCAGACAGCAAGTTGGCAAAAATGCTACCAGAAATCCACGCATGACACCTTTGTCACACTCCTCCAGGATTTATCAGTGTAGGTTGAATGGCTGTTGATTCTGCATTCAAAAGCTGATTATTTTGTCCTGTCTGTAGCATCTGCATAATGCAATCTAGTGACTAGCTAGTGACTAACTGCACATTAATTTAGCAGATTTAGAATGACAGCTCTTTGTGTGAAACTCACTTTCCGTAATATGCACAGGGGCATGACTCACAGCCTTCAACTTGAGGAGTTTTATAGCTGTTTAGAAAGATACAATAATAAAATAAAGCTGAGCTCTGGCTTGGGGGGTTCCCCTCCTGATCAGAGCAGTGAAGAGCTGCCCTGGTCTCCAGGGGCAGCCCATGGGGCTGAGCGGTGGCGTCGGGGACTGTTTGCACGCAGAAACCTGGAGGACTGGAGGCACGATATAGAGCTCACTTCTGCCCTAAAACGCTCATGAGATCTGAAGCAATTCTGCTGATCTGGTGGGGTTATCCTGCTTCTCCTCCTGACCCAGCTAGGAGCAGGATGTTGCTTCTCGACCCTGAAGACACTTCGTAGCGGATAGTTTCACAGGCAGCCGTCGGTTTGGTCTGAACTTTCCCAAACCCTGGAAGAAAATCCGTGAACTCCCACATCTTGCCCTAGAATGGGACATTTTAACAACGGCTAGACTGGAGGGCAAAGGCTCACGCTCTTTAAAATATTGCTGAGAAATCAGCTGGCTTGGAGAACACTAATAACAGCCAAAAAAGCCTAATGAGATTAAAAATGTCTGGATAAGCATATGTGGCTTGTTAAAAGAAAAAAAAAAAAAAAAAAAAAAAAAAACCCAGCTCTTTATGGGATTGGAATTATTTATGATTTTTTTTAAATTAACTTGATTATTTATTTATTTATTTAATTGACGCAGTCCTTTCTGTCTGTCTTTCTGTTTTTGCTTTCACCCAGCNCTTGGAGAACACTAATAACAGCCAAAAAAGCCTAATGAGATTAAAAATGTCTGGATAAGCATATGTGGCTTGTTAAAAGAAAAAAAAAAGAAAAAAAGAAAAAACCCAGCTCTTTATGGGATTGGAATTATTTATGATTTTTTTTTTAAATTAACTTGATTATTTATTTATTTATTTAATTGACGCAGTCCTTTCTGTCTGTCTTTCTGTTTTTGCTTTCACCCAGCACACTGGGTGTTCTGTCTGTTTAGCAAATTAGTACTGCCAATGCTCTGCAAATGCATTTCTAATGAAAAATCTGCTTTCCGATTAAAGGTCACCTGGGTTTTTTATTTTCAGTATGGTATAACTAAGAGCATGCTGATCAACGGAGTCTGCATTTTTCTCAGTTGTTATGTTCCAGGCTTGTATTTTAATTAGTGGTTTTGCTTAATCACCATTACTAGTGATCTTTGAAGAAGTAGAGGGAATTGTAGCTTCTTGCTCTGTGCTTATTATATATAGCTCCTTAAAAAAGACTGTACAAACATGCAGCAGATCTCAGGTAGGGTAGGTGAACCAGTTCAGGGTCTCTCCTGATTTCTTCCATCTCTGTGAATCTTCACCAATTTGCTGAATCTGTGATTTCAAAATGTTCTAATATATCCTAATTTCATTTTTCTATAAAAGAGGGCCAAATCAAAATCAGTTGATCTCAGCAACCCCCAATTTTTTTTTTTAAATTGATGTTTACAATTTATGATTATGTTTATAACAGAAAACGAGTTTTCAATGCAATGAGCATTTCATAAGTTGCATGTTTGTTAAATATTAGTAGGATTTTGTTATAAATGGTGAAAATCCCCAAGCTATCTTTTTTTTTTAATTATAAAAAACCTAATTATTTTCATTTTCTAATAACACCTGCCTACACTCAGTTAAAATGTATTGATGGATATGAAGAAAAAGAGGAAAATGAAACAGTTTTCTGATCAGCTGCAGTGCCCGTTCTATGGGAATTCAAGTCTGGCTCTGCAGCCTAACTTTGCATTTTATTCATAACCCTGTAATGGGCTGATCCAAGATTATGGACAGGTTCAGGCATTCTCTGACCTTTGTTTGCATTTGAAATCCAAGCTCGTGTTTTCAGATCTGTAACTTTTGCTCACCGTTGTGCTTTTTGGCTTTAGCTGTAGTCAGAAGCAGGAAATACTGGAAATCCTACATAGAAAAGTGTTTTGCTGAGATTTTGAGCTTGGCTTTCAAGACTCAGGATCCATCACCAGTGAGATTTTAAAGGGCTCCAGACTCCTTTATGCGGGGTATTTTTGGTGACCTTCCATTGTATTTAGATTCATAAGTAATAAATATTAATCATATAGGATTGTATATCTACATTGGCAAGGCAGCATTTCTGAAAAGAATCTAAGTGACAAGACAGACATTGCAGATTTACAATAACTTTGTTCATAAATTTTTTGCAAGATGTAAAGAAAGACATAGTGCAGGGGGAGAAGAAGCCAACAATATGGATTTAATCATCTACATTTCAGAAATGCAGACCAAATGTCTGTAAAGATGTCCATTTCATCCAAACATTTCTTAGATATTTATTTCAAAGCTCCCTGTTCACTCAGTCCAACACTTCATTCATATTGGAACTAATATTGATTTCTCTTATCCTAATGGTAATATGGGGCTGGTAAAGAATCTTATATACTAGTTATCCTTATTTTCTGTTACATTATTTGAATTGCCAGTAGGTCATCTTGCTGTACAGGTACAACTAACAAAGTATCTTTTCCAAAACTATTTAAAATAAGGTTTCTGGCAAACATTTCATTTCCAATAGTAAGAATTTTATAACAGTATAGCTTAATCAAGTCACAGTATGGCATATACAGCTAAAGGCTACAGCTCTTATCCCATATTTGCACAAGCTGCAAAGCTACTGCCAGGGAGAAATGACAGTATATATCACAGAGCCGTTAGGTACCTTTGTCTCTTAACAAAAGAGATTAACTGAATTATTGAAGTCCACGCTCAAAGAAAACTTAGGATTTTTTTGTGTTCTTCATTTTCATGGACACTAACAAAATGAGAGACAAATAGGATTTTATATATTAGAGATAAAAAAATAACAAAAAAGAAGCTTCAAGTTAGCTGCAACCATTCTCAGTGCTAAACACAGGGAAGAGTATTTTAGGGTAACTGATCTATTTTGTGGGGTAACCCCAAAGGCCACTGCTTGCAGCACTGCTCCCACCACTGTCCCCAGGGGAAAAGTGAGAGCCTCCTTTCTGCCTTGATGGAGTTTAACTGATCTTAGGATATTGCTAAAATTTAGGCAGCAGAAATGCAGCATAGTCAATTCTGTAGTCATGTAAAGCCCCAAAAGCCCAAGGAAATACTCACTTTTAAAAAAATGATCAATGCTTTGGAGAGCAGAATGACTCAAGTCTCATGTCTGCCTTCATGTGTATTCTTTCAGGCAAGGGGATGTTCGCACTTGTTTATTTTTCTTTTAGATATGAATATTATTCCTGAATTGCTTTTGATATTAAGATTTTGCTCTTCTGCTTAACCTTTCATGCCTTCATTAATTCTGATATCTGCAATGACCTAATGATTTCAGAGGAAGCAGGAAAGACATGACACTTACACTTGCTGAGAAGTTGAAGTAGATAATGATTTTGGGGGGAGAAAAGAGTATTAAAAGCATTTAAAAAAAAATCTATACATAGATATCTTTTCATCTGGGCTATTTTAACCAAGAATGATAGACTGATTAGTCTGGACTGTGATTTTCAGCACAGACCCGAGCAAATATCTATGTTTAAGGGAGCCTTGCTTAGGGACGACTCTTGCCGTGGAGCGATCGATGGCCCGTTGGGCGCAGTGCTCCACGGAGCGGGGATGTGATGGTGCCACCACGGTGGAAGGTCCCAGCGCCACCTTCCCCAGAGCCCAGCTCTGCAGCTGAAGGATTGCTCCTGGGGCCAGGATCCAGCACTAATGAGTATTTTTCGCTTGCAGCATGTGAATGGAGACTACTCATGTGTTTAATGTTAAACATGTGCTTGCCTGCTTGGCTGGATTGGGGCCTGAAAGTCATGGCAGAAAAGCCTATATTAATAAAGAGCATTATGGTTCTGTTTCCTTTGAAATCCAATGGCAGAATTCCCAGTGGGGGAATTCCCAATAGGAATTCCCAGCAGAGCCCAAGGCTACATAGGCACAAAGATGCTTCAAGAGTGGAGATGTCCTTAGAGAGCAGTGAGAACCCCAAGGGAAAAAGGAACCAGCAGGGGCAGATGGGTCTTGACACGGCTGCCAGGGGTCCCAACCCTATCCTGGCTCCTTTAATTCCCGAAATCACTTGCCTTTCACGTGGGCCCTTTCAGCCTCTTCTGCCCCACTACTCAAAAGTTGCCTTTTCCCCATCTCTCTGGGTCTATAAACTCTGAAGAATTTGGGAAATGGCTAAGGGCAGCAAATTAACCTTTTTCTCTGTGGCTTTTCTTTCTTTCTCGTCATTAAGTTAACTGCTATAGTTTGGAAACAAGTGCTAAATAAATAGCATTTACAAACAGCAGATTTCTCCACTCTCTTATTAAGCAACTTTTAAAAAGCCGTCAGGAAATGTGAGATTATCCCCAGGCTTCTGAATAAGCTTTGGTTTAAAATACAATGTAGGAGGTGTGATTCTGATTAAATCATTTAAGCAAGAAGATTAAGGTTCATTTTAAGAAGCGTATTTAGGCTTGAATGGACAGAATAAACCAGGTTTTGCACTAAGGGCTTAAGACAGAGCTAATCTCAGCCTTTTTTGATAATTGACTGAACACACTTTGCCTCCATCGATTGGCAGGTGTTGGTAGATTATTCCAGGAATCATCTCTTTCCCTTTAAGCTGAAAAAAAAAGAAAAAAAAAACCCAAAACCTTTGATTACTGGTAGAAAAGAGTAATCTGACATTTGGCAACCCAAAACAGACCCACCGCATGCGGCCAAGGCGCAGCAGAGCTCAGCCTTGTCTTTTGCAGAAACTAGGGGAGAAACACCCAAGCCCNCCACTGCATGTGGCCAAGGGACAGCAGAGCTCAGCCTTGTCCTTTGCAGGCGCTTGGCCTCGTTAGCAGTAAGAAACTAGGGGAGAAACACCCAAGCCCCAAACCTAACCCCCCTTCCTAGTGCAAAGCCGGTGTGTTGATGTGCACAACTGCATTTTCTGGGAATCAGTTGCCCACAACTGCTTCTTTTCTAACCTGGGCATCCGATCTTCACGTGGGCAAAATCCTCCTAGCTGTGAGGGCATCCCCTCTGTTTTCCTTTTTCCTTTCTTTTTTTTTAAACCAATGAAGGCTCCTGCCCCATATTCTCTAGAAATTTATGAACTAGAGAGTGACACTTTTGTGTTTTGACTGTCTTCAGTTCTAAAGCCTGCAGATCAAAAGCCAAGCTGCATAGTGAGATTTGAGGGCAATCAGAAGTGCTTTTTTTTTTTCCCCCTTAAAATCCACTTGGTTTCACAGCCTGACTCATTCAGGGTACAATCATGTTTTTACAGAAGGGGTTTGAGGTAGCAGGAGAGAGTAAGGAACTCACGGCAGAATGCATGTGCCGTTTAGGGTAAGAATACCCTAAACAGGGGTAACAGGACCTGGATTGGAAGTCTTCAGAGGTACCTGGGCAAGTTTTCCATCTGCGGTGTGAAACCAACCCCACCAGAGACCCACACGGCTTGGCCCACAGTTGCTTAAAAATTGCAACATTCAGAACCAAAACGAGGAACATGGGGGATGACGTGATGATTGGACACCTCTCCAGGACTCTATACAGGCACAAAATAACTCATTTGAAAGGACACTCAAAATCTTGAGATACCTGCGCGAACCCAAGTGCTAGAGTTGGATTTTCTCCACAAAAAGGTCATGAATCTCAGAAAACCCTGGTGTCCATTGGGAACATAGTTACCCGAGGAAAGAAAAAATGGTAAATCTTTAAGAGTGGGCAGGAATTAAACTTCAGATTTGGGCCTGGGAAGCTGTAAAAGTTGTTTATTTATAGACAACTATTTTATAGTGGTTGACAATGAAAAGCAGCATCTAAGGGTCTCCATCGAGTGAGAAAGAAAGACAGGATAAACCCCTTTGCATACTCATGATTTTCAGGTGAGACACATACTCTGTTAATGGGTAATTTTAGATTAGATCATAGCCCTTAAGAGTTGGAACTATATATTTCTTCTCTGTATGTACAGCTCCTAGCACAATGAGACCCTGATTAGCGCCTTTATATGCTGCTCTAACAAACATAGTAAATAATAATAGGAATAATGTAACTAAAATGTCATTGCAGTTTGCCTTCAATATTACGATTGTGTGGCTGTACTTTATCAACTGTGAATAAAATCAATGTCCTTTTTGTATAATAGGTAGTATATTTTATTATTGAAAAAAGCTGAATTTCACTTAATATATATATATATATCTGCTCATTATTTCTTTTTAAGCCTTTGGATAACAAGTGAATGTTTCTTTTGTATCCTTTAAATGAGTATGGGTTAAATGAAGAAATCCACCTTCCTGGATTGGACCTGTTTATAATCTTATATGCTAAAAATGATTAACATCTGATAATTGAATAAAAGTGGTTTATTTTCTCATTGGGTTATTCCTGGACTTTTTTCGATTTGTTAATTGTTTTGCAGTTTGAATACTGCTGTACGGATGTAGAGGGAAAATGGATTTAGAGGAAATAAAGGGAATATCAACAAAATAAGCTACCTCTGCACTAGCAGAAGCAACAAGGCCAGTAGCACAATGTCCCCCATATAGTTAGCACCGAGCGGTATCATATTGGCCCGCGTCAACTAGATAGACTTCATGGGATATGAGAATTGAGAGCATTATAAACTGAGGTCTGTAAAATGATAGGTAGGGTTAAATGGGGAGAGATTACTCATTATTTTGTGTTTGACCCCAAACCAGAGCTGTAACCATCACCTGCACCATACGGGCATCTCTGATAGTGGCCAGTGCTGAATGCTGCAGGTTCCTGGGGTTCATATGATACTTCCCACACACAAAACACCCTCCACATCAGTGTTGTTTCTTTTAGTGTTTATTTCATTAAAGGTAGGAAGCTGTAGCCCTGGCTCCTCTCGTCATACAAACAGACCAAATCTGCTCTCAAACTCACAGGACGCTGCTGGCCTTGATGATTTTTCATGGCATGAGTAAAACAGGTCCACATATCATGTTCAATGTGATCATTCAGGTCCTTGCAGACCTGCGTGATGAAAAATGGGGTGAGTAACAAACTGGACGATCCATTCCTTTTCCTGCCTTACTTTGTTGCTCCTTATGCATCTGCTCTGCTCAAGGCAAAGCTTTCCCCCTTCCGCCAGCTCTGCCACCAGTCACCTTTTTGGTACCCTATGTTCGTCCCAGCTAGACGGGGCTGTAATCAGCCCTGCAAGCGTTTCAGCATCTCAGGTGTCATCCGTCCTTCATAACTTGGGCATGATTCGCCTTGAACAAGCCCAGCAGATGCCTTTAATTGCCAGCCACAGCTCTTGACTTTCCAAGAAGCAGTGAAGGAGCTATGGAGTCCCTCTGGCGAAGGATGAAACAAAGGGGCCCAGACGTGTTATGACATTTTCTTGCACTGAGTTGGCTTTGGGAAGAATGGGCTTTTTCCTCCCCTTAGATAAGCACAGAAATCTTAAGCAGATGCTTGGAAAACATCAAACAAATATATACTTTAAAAAAAATAAATATAGGCTATACCCACATGCCCCATAATCTTGCCAATATTCAGCCACCACTAACAGTATCAGGCTCTTGTTTCGGGAAGCTTGGAGGAAAAGTAAAAATCTGCAGGCTGGGGACCTTGAAACAGAACTAGCACTGGATGCAAAATCACGGGGTCCAAATCGCAGGGTCCAGGAAAAAAAAGGGGGGGAGTGTTTTCTATAGTGCTTCAGTAACCCTTATGCTCAACAGGGCAGAGATACTCTGAGGGGTGGGATTTCTTCTGGTTCCCTTGCACAGAAAAGTCACAAACCTTGGTGCAAAACTGGATGCAAATATATTCATTGGGAAGGGTGAGAAGGAACTTAGCATGGACAGCCTCCTCTCACCCAGCCCGACACTGAAGACTAATGATGCCAAGGGAAACACTTGAAGTTAAAAACCTGACGGTGCTCACATCACGTCCTCGCTAACCCCTCTGTGCATATGGGTGTGGGAGCAGCTTTTGGTGGGCTTGCCCATGCCATCTTTATGCCACGTTACTCAGCATTTTCAGATCTTTAAAATAGCTGTTACATCCTGTGCTTTTTATGGCAGTGCTATCTGTAAGGGCTTCATTAGATGTATTGACGTATCTCTAAGCATAGAAGGATGGCGATTTTTTTATTGTAATTTATTTTTATTGTAAATTTTTTGTGCAATGTTATATGTGACTGTGCATATATACATCAGCATTACACGTATGCATCCATCCATTAATATAGTTATTTAAGTTTACATGCGTGTGTGTGCACACGGAGGGCATCCTTCCCACAGTGCAGCATTTTCACTTGGGATCACACGAAATCGGTACAGCTGCCACTTGAGATAAGGCCAGGGACCTGCTGGCTTTCTCACTGCGCTGCAGACAGAGCACCGGTCCCGGGGTTATTTACAGCATCACACTGAGATCGATGCTTCCATGCCCATCCAGCCGAGAGCATTTGATACCCCTTAGCCCAGGGCACGATCCCCAGGGACACTCCTGGGCAATCGCAGCCACTTGTAACCTCATATTTATGGTGTATGGGCTTAAATGTTTATTCATAAAGCAGCAGCTTTAACTTTTTCTTGTCAACGTGGATGTTGAACTAATCAGAAAGGGGAGCGAGGAAAGGGTGGGGACCGGAAAAGAGGAGTTTGTGGGAACATAACAATGTTAAAATAAAAAAAACTCTGCTTGCTGTCAGTTAAGTTGCTCCATTAGTTACCTCTACCATTATGGATTCATTTTAAGATCCAGACTTCAATATACATAACTTTAAATCACTAACATCCTTCATAGCTGTGTGATTTGCTGGTTCCATATGTAGCCTCTTGGCCCATTGTGTTGGCACCGGTTCAATTCTTGTTCTTCCTTTGGGTTATGGTTTCCTTTCTTTGACGGGATGAGGGAAGGAGCAAAAAAAAGAGATGGTGATGCTGAAGGCAAAAAGAAAACTGAAAACTGAAAACTGAAAAGGAAAAGAAAGAAAAAGGAAAAGAAAAGGAAAAAAAGAAAAGGAAAAGGAAAAGGAAAAAGAAAAGGGAAAAGAAAGAAAAAGAAAAAGAAAAAGAAAAAGAAAAAGAAAAAGAAAAAGAAAAAGAAAAAGAAAAAGAAAAAGAAAAAGAAAAAGAAAAAGAAAAAGAAAAAAGGGAAAAGAAAAAGAAAAAGAAAAAGAAAAAGAAAAAGAAAAAAGGGAAAGGAAAAAGAAAAAGAAAAAAGGGAAAGGAAAAAAAGGAAGAAATAGCCTGAGGGAGAAGCAGAGAAAAGGTGAAAGAAATGGAGGAGGTGAACAATGAGACGTTTTGTCATGAGCAGTCCCCCTTATCCCTTTGCTTGCGGCTGCTCAGGGATGCTGAGGAGCGCAGGAGAGGNAAAAGAAAAAGAAAAAGAAAAAGAAAAAGAAAAAGAAAAAGAAAAAGAAAAAGAAAAAGAAAAAGAAAAAAAAGAAAAAGAAAAAAGGAAAAGGAATAAAAGGAAGAAACAGCCTGAGGGAGAAGCAGAGAAAGAGTGAAAGAAATGGAGGAGGTGAACAATGAGACGTTTTGTCAGGAGCAGTCCCCCTTATCCCTTTGCTTGCGGCTGCTCAGGGATGCTGAGGAGCGCAGGAGAGGGCAGATGCAGCCGTCTGCGATCCCGAAGCAGCGGTGCCCATGGGCTTCCTGCTGCAAGTGGACCCAGTCCCTGCCTCAACTTCATAATAAGCTCACTGAGATTTTGCTTGAGGTCCAGTCTGACAGCTGCATCGAATTTTAGTTTATCATGTGATTTATCAGGGCCGCCAATGGGCATCTGGGTGATTTAACACTGTAAAAATACCTTGGAATGCAACGCACTGCAATATCTGCATTATTAATAACAATAATAATAAAGACAAATGTCCCTCCCCAGAGGTTTTGATGGCCGTGCCACTCAATTTAACATTTTAACAGTGGCATGTGGCCTCTCCATGGCACCTGGTAATGTCTGATGGATTTGAGCAGGCAAAGAAAAGGTTATTTGTCAAGCTTTTGGGCTCAGCTGCACGGCATTTTGAAAGCTCCAGGTCAGAGCAGCCTGAGACGCATTCCTGCCCCTGACATTCAGCGAGACTGAACTTTGTCATGTTATTAAGCTGTCAGCAGCGCCGGGGCGTTATTTAGATTTCTGGTGGGAACTCCTCGCACATACTTGGGGTGCTCTAGTGGGATTATATCAACACCATTGTAAAACACACACAAACGAGCTGTGCCGTAATTACCACATGAAGCCCCTGCTTGGCCGGGTTAATCAGCAGAGAATGGGAATACCAGATAAACACCAGACGGCCCCCGGGATGTTTATCCCAGTGGCAATGGTGCCATTGCTCCCTGCAGGGACGAGCCTGGCTCTGTGCATGGGGACACCAAAGTCAGGCTTTGATTTCTTCAGGCTTCACCAGCGGGACGAGGGCTGGGAAGACCCGGGCTGTAGGGAGCTAAGGCATTCCAAAATAATGTGGTTCTGGGAAAAATACAGAAAGCTCTTGGCCTGGATCTCAACAGGTAGGACGGAGCCCTGTTTCCGTGCATCTATTCCCATGATACTCTCAGAAATGGAAGGGATGATTATGTCTTTAGCAGTCCCAGATACCTGTAGGAAAGGGTGCGCTTG
The DNA here is from genome assembly GCA_013389825.1 of Crypturellus undulatus. NCBI lineage: Eukaryota > Metazoa > Chordata > Aves > Tinamiformes > Tinamidae > Crypturellus > Crypturellus undulatus. Next base: position 258,648 of record VWPW01030067.1, read on the forward strand.
GGAAAAGCAGTTGTCTGGGGAGGTTTGTTGGTTGCCTATCAACAAATCACATTTTTAATGTGATTTTGCCACTAGCATTGGGAAAATATAGTGAGAGCCTCCCTGTTCTCCGAGTGCCCAGGTGTCCCTGCCCTCACTGCCTTTGAGAACAGGCAGGACACCAGACACTGAGTAGCTGTGACAATCTGTTATTCCACACCTTCTTCATGATCTCTATCTATCCCATTCTCTAGGTTAGTTAGCTCTTGACTTCTTATGGAGGCCCACTAGCCTCAACAGAGATTATCTGGGCTAAAAATGCAATTGATAAATATGAAGTAGTGACTCTTATCTCCTCGGGGAAGATCTCCTCTGCTGTGATAGCCAGAGACATGAACATCATAGGCTTGCTCCTCTTCTGGCTTTGCCTGCTCCTCAGCAAGACCAGTGAGACTAGTGAAAAACCAGGTCTTCAAGAAGCACAGGGACGACTCAACGCTCATGGGGAGATGTCAATGAGGGACCCGTCTGGGACCCCCTTCATGTGCTTGTGCTTTTTGATAGAAGGAGCACGAACTACTTGTAAATACATGTCTGAATTTACAGCTTGTAGATCTTCCACGGTGACACAAAAGAGGTACCTTTGAATAGCTCCAGCCTCTGAAAAGCAATAATCAGCATCTTCTCTAAAGTGTCCACAGCTGGACACCAAAAACTACTGAAACCTAAATTGCTAAAGACATCTGAAAAATAAACATACATATATATATATATATAGACAAAAGAACTTGGAATAATCAGCAGTCATGCAGTGATGAATTGTTCACTGTGTGATACACATTTTTCTTAGGGTTGCATAAATTATCCTGAGCAGGAAAGTAAGAAAATAAACACCTTTATTCCTAATATGCTTGAGCACTGCATATTTCATATACCACAATAACCAGACTGCTTGCTTTGGTACTTGATTTCAATTTACCTTCAGTCAAGAACTTCAGCAGCTTCAGAAGAGAAAGCACCATATATTATATTATTTTCCTTGTAGCTGCAAAGGTATTTGCTTAATGTTTAGGAGAAAATGCAGAGCTCACTTGACAAAGACAGAGTTAAAAATATTCCTCCTCAAAAGGGAAAGTATTGTGACATCTGTAAGCTAATTCTTCCTGGGACTCAGGAAGCAGTGATCTGCATCCATAGCCTTTCCCAAAGCACTCTATCATCAAATGATTCAATGTCATCATCAAAGAGTTTTTGGCTACTGACTTTCCTTTAATAATAGTTGAGAAATATAATAAAAGGAGAGATCTACATAGACTTCTTCCTAAATTGGATGAAATCCTGCTTTTTTTCTTTTCTTTTTTTTTTNGCATAGACTTCTTCCTAAATTGGACGAAATCCTACTTTTTTTCTCTTCTTTTTTTTTCTTTTTCTTTTTGGTATTATTTCTGCACAGAGAAAATTATAGCCTCTGGTGCCAGTGATGTGCTCTGTATGTTTTGTTTATTACAGCGGTTTTAACTGGAACCATGGGTGAGGGAGTATCATTATAAAATTCTTGATACCCCTGATATATTTGTGCAAACATAGTTGTGGGCACTGAGGGCAATAGATGAAATGATTTTTTTCAAAGCGTTTTCTCCTTTTTAGAAGCATCTGCTCAGTCACTCACATGGGGTACATGCCTCCTATAGGGTCCTTCATTTCATTCTGGCTTGATACCCTCTACATAGACAGTCCAAGATACTGGTCCAAACTGGGCATCCAACTGCATTTGAGCTTTCTATAGGCATGGCTGGAGCCAAGTTGCAGCTCGTTGTGGTCCCCGAGCTCCTGCAAGCAGCAGTGTGACAAGGAGATGTAGGTCTTCTTCCATGTGGCCAATGCGAACAGCCTGAAGGAGTTGTACAAACCAGAGCTGTTCGTGCTAGCACAGACCTGGACATGCAAGTTGAGCTCTCCAGCCAGTGTGCAGTGCTGGGGGGGAAAAGGTGGCTACCCCACACCGATGGGGTACCCCGCACCTATGGTGCTCGTTCCCACCTGAGAACAGCAAATTCACAACAGACCCAGGACCTCCTAGGCCTTCCTGTGAAGACAAGCTCTGGAAATCCAGCCTGCTGATGCTCTCTTTACAATTCTTTTTATTTCTTTTCCTTTATTTGTTTTTTTTTAATTATTATTATTTGGCACTGGGTTGTTTCTGTCTCTCTGTAGGACTGCAAGACATGACAGCTGTGGAGGAGACAAAGAAGGAGTCATTTGAAACAGTGAAGGGATCAGATTTTCTGAGGAGTTGGGAGCTGGATTCCTTCCCATTCAATAGCTACAGGCTGGGTCAGATTTTCCAAGGAGTTCAGCCAGCAGCACTGAGTGACTCCCTCTGGGACACTGGCACAACACTTTGCAAAAGGCCTTGCTCATAAAGACACTAAAGCCTTCTAGAAAGAGATGAGAATCACCACCACAGAGGGAGATCAACTTATTTTATTTATCTTAATCTAACCAATAAGGCTCAGTTAGGTGATGGCAATGCAGAGGGAAGGGAACTGATTCTTTTACAAACCGTCAATAACTACTGCATCACTAAGGTCTAAGTGTTGCCTCTGCTGAATCCAGTGCTCCTTGGTGCAACCCAGAAAAGCCTTGGAGCTCGTTGTGAACCTTTCAGGTAGGACTATCCTCACCTGACATTGATCTTTAACTGTGGTGTCTCTGCCAACAGTGACATGAGATGAGCACCATTTATTAAACGCCATTTACCTTGTCCATCTTGTCATTCTCTGAGGATGGGAGGAACCAGCTTCTCTTCCAGAAGATCAGCAAGACATGTGGCCGTAGGATAGTCTGATTAGTGGGAAGTGCACTAGGCAAGAGCCCTGGACGTCCCCCACTCATCTTGCCCCCATGCAGGGGGAAAGCCCTCATGAACATCATTGCAAATCAGGGGTGAGCTGGACAAGGTCTATGAAGAAAGAGCTCATAAGACTGTATTGGTTTACAACCAAGGAAGGGAATATTTTGTAGTGTACAAGATCCCTGCTGGGGAGCACGGAGAAATACTTCTCTTTCATCAGCACAACTGGAATTAATCTGGATTTATTCTAGTGTAAAGAACAAAATTCAGTCTGTAATTTTACACCCCTGTCTCCTTCCCTACTCCCCAGTGTGCATTAAAAATTAGTCCTGAGCCCGGCACTGAAGAAGAGACAGAATCTAAGAGTGTTTGGGAAATGTTGTTTATATGATAGGGTCATCATCTGAGACAGAGGAAGAGACGGGGGGGAGGGGAACAGGGACAAAACACTTGAGAAATGAAGAAAAACAGTAAAAAAGAGTGGTTACTCAACCTCAGGGTAAATTTAGAATAAATAAATATGCAAATGCAATGTTGACTCATTCCTGGTAGGCATCTTGTCCCTTAGGAGGAACTTGGAAGGAGAAATGTGAAAGAGAAAAGCAGTTTTTTGGGAGAGCAATACTGATTTTCACTATTTGAGTTTAACCTTGTCTTTTTGTTGTTTATACTGCTGCTACTGATGCTGTCTTTTTTTTAACCAGAGACATTGTGACTTCATTGACATAGGTAGTTTAGATAGTGCCAGGGAACGTTTTCAGGAGAGGCCCCTTGTTTGTCTTTGCTGAGAAATTGTCTGAATTATCCTTGGCAAACTTTGAACCTGACCCTAGTTGTGCCCAGTTACAAGCTGGTTGGTAGCAGAGGCTACCACTGGCAGTAGCAGTTTGGATGCAGTGTGGACACGAACAACCAGACAAATTCTTCTTCTATGTTTAATTTACTAACACAGATACAACAGTATTTTGGGCCAAAATGCAGCAAAATACATAAATCTACATCTGCTGTAAACAACAAAGAGTAGATTTCTGAGAGGTATTAGGGTGGGAATGCATGAGATGGCTGAGCACAAGGGTCTTCTTTGCCCCTCCACTTTGCTGACTCTTCTGCATGTCCAACCCCAGCTGAATCTGCTCAGTAAAACAGCAGGAAATGGCACATCCAGCAAATGGTCCAAGAAGACCTGCTAGTAGCGGTGCAATGACAAGTGAGGGAACTGCGGATTTACAGTCTGTGTGAGGGAGCAGGAGGGAATCCCCAATGGTCTGAGTGGGTCTTCAGCTTGGCCTGTGAATATACCACCAATGGCAGTGGGTTCCCTCAAATAGGCATGGCCTTAATTACCTTCCTTAACTGGGCCTTCTCCTTTGGCAAGTCTGTTCTGTTGTGCATTTTCTTCTCCCTTTCCTTTCACAGCCTATATAATATTTGCATCTCTCATTTATCTTCTCTGCTGTGTCTTGGCCCGTGTTTTGATAGGGAACACATGCATATTTCCTAAATGTGCAATCTTGTACATATGTTGCTCACACCAAGGATGAGCCCATTCTGTATCAGAAAGAGTCATATATGGGGGAGGGAGCAATCCAAAGTTTATTATTAATGATATCTCCTGATATTTGGCAGTTAAGGATCAAAAATCTTTGAATGCTGGAAGCATATGATTCATTGCAGCATCAGACCAGTCCATGCCAAGAAACCAAGTTTCAGTATATTACAGAGTCTTTGGGACATTCTTAGGGAGCATCCTAGTTATTTTAAGGGATTTTCTGTTTCAGAAGTCCTGGAGTCTTGATATGAAATAAACAAATAAACAAACAAGCAAGCAAGCAAACAAACAAACAAAAACCCCACTACCAAAACAGAAGAAGTGGTAACTCCTCTTTTCAGCTGTTTCACTGCCATTTCTTATCACATTTAGGTTAAGGAAATATCAGCTCTTCCCATGAGAAATTACCAATTCAATCAAAAGGTACTAATTAGAAAGGGGGAAACTCCCTGACAGACAGGCAATCTTCAACACAGAAAAACTAGGAATAAGCAAAAACAACAAAATGACTAGATAATTAGGAAAACTTGGAAAGAAATAATTAAAAATCAAAGGGAACAGGAGGAAATAATTTCCTTTAATTGCTAATTGAGCTAATTCCAGTCAATAATTATGCAGAACTTAACTCTTCTGGGACATTCTTGAAAACTAAAATTAAATTGACAACCATATTTACTACTATTTTATATAGTTTTTGTCCTAGAATCTTTTGAATAATAGGACTCACTAGTTTTAGTGAAGTATCTTATATCACATCCATGTAAGTACTCTCTTTTAAGGGACACAGAGAGATACTGGTAAGGCAAGTGCTAGAATAAATCTACAGCTTCTTGGCTTATGGGTATCCATGAGGCAATGGCACCTAGTTAAGCTCAGGCTGTGTTGAAAGTCTCCTGGTGTGCAGTTTTGTTAAGGACCAAGCTACTGACAGAAGCAGAACCAATTTAGGAGATATACCTGTGCACTGAGGGGAACTGCAAGAGCGGTATATTTGTTTCCAGAATACATGCATTATTGCCACTGATGGACTTGGTTATTAAGAAGGTTTTTTTTTCCCCTCTGCCTAACATTGAAAGCAAAATTAATTTCTTCTAGAATTAATAAAAAATAATAAAATGTAACAATGCAAAGATATCAGCCAGTTCCAAGATGGAGAAACAGCATGGAGGACTTGTGTTTAGGAAGCACACGATGTCATTCTGAATCTTCCACCTGGTAGATCTCACTCTACCCTGGGCTGATATTTGATACCACACCTGGTATGTTTGCAAGGTGTTCATGAAATAATCAATTTTCCGGAACTTTGTGCCTTTACTCCATGGACCCTGTGAATGGAGCCTATGTATCTTGAATTTCTCAGTGCATTTGTGAGAGAAACATGAATCTTCCTGCTCATGAAACAGTACTCACGTTGTGAACAGATATTTCAGCTTGGTGCACTGCTGTGTCTCCCCTTCTCTACTTCTGCTGCCGTCACTGCCACCTGAACAGGTGGATAACGCTCCCTGGATTGCTGCAACTAAAATAGACCTTCATTTTGAACTGCCTTTTAGGAATCTCTTCCTGATATACGATTTCAAGAGTTTTGTAGTGTTTCCTCTGATGTTGCATCTGTAAAAGTTTCTCCTTAGTGTACATTTTTGCTCAACCAGTTCTCTCAATGCTTTTTTCTTCTTATATGAAGGAAACTCCTCACTGTCAGACTGGAATATAAATGTATTTTTGCTGTGAAAGCTAAACTGCATGAAAAGAGGGGAAGAAGAGGCATGACCAACAACGGGTGCTGGTGTTGATGTGTCCAGACATGATGTGACCCAGCCTGTTTCAACATTGGGGGCCACCACTACCTTCCCATGGGCACAGACACCTCTACTTACAGTGTGATGCCTTCACATAAAGCCACCTTCACTGTCACTGTCAACTCATACACGTGGATATGATAGGGGTGAAGAGCAGAAAGTTATTGCATGCTAGCTATGGGGTGGAGGCCATGCAGACCACAGGAGGTGCCAGTGTCACAGAATCACAGAATGGTTGAGTCTGGAAGGGACCTGGAGATCATCTAGTCCAACCCCAACGCTCAAGCAGGGACACCTAGAGTACATCACACAGAATCAAATGTGTAATGTCACTGGCCATCCCTTCGTGACTCTTGGCATCCTAGTTTTGCAGCTCTTTCTTGCCCACTTGCCCACTTGCACTAGCGAAAAGGGTCAGAATGTGACTGAACCATTCATTCAGCTCAGATATGCTGACCGCCCCTTAACCATAAAAAAGGGCAATGCAATTGTTGTGCTAAAGCTTTCCTCCCTCACATCATAATCATTCATCTCAGATCCTCAAAAGGTCAGGTAAGGCAGAGGGACAGAAGATCCACCTCACACATGCTTATTTCAGTGGCTCCATGTTTCCTCCTCCTCCAAAGTTAGAAAGCTGCTCTGCCCCTGGGGAGAAGCGCGATGCTCGAGCAACGCGTAGCCGCTGTGGTTCTGGCACGAGCGGAGCTGACGGCCACACTTTCACCAGCGGATCACTCAAGGCAATGGAGAATTCAGTTCAGGGAGAATTCGGGGAAATTGCTTTTTTAATGACAGGGCAGGAGTTTCACCCACCTCTTTCACCCTGTCCTGAATGCTACAGTGAGTAGTTATCTGTATGAATTGGCTCCCTCAGTCAGTCTGAGTCATTTTTCTGAGTCTTAAGTTTTAAGGGATTTTTTTTTTTTTTTTTGTGGCTGCACATTGACTCTGGTTTTGTCCCTGGCATCCCTACAGGAAACTCAGACCCACAGCTCTGGTGTCAGACTCAGCAAAACAGCCCTAGACTGAGTGGGAAGAGCTGGATCCTCTGGGAGAACGGAGACAGTGCAGGGTGAGGAGAGGTTGCCCCGTCACCCTTGTTGTTCTAGTTTTGTGGATAACCAGAAGGTTACAGCCTTCAGCACTTCTGCCAGTCAGAGCTATTTTTAATTAAAAATAAAACCAGGAAGTTTTTAATAGTGACAAACCAATAATGGGTTGTGTCGCTGGCAAGTTCTAAAAATTATACTACTGCGTTGTTTTTAAAGACAAAAACATCATTTCTGTTATTTTCTTTTCTCTCTCTTTTTTTTTTCCCTCCTTTCTATTTTCTTTTAAATATCAGCCATGAACCCAAAGATTAAAAAGTATTTTTCTTGCTTAAGGCATCTACTTTTAAGCAGGTTCAGGAGCAGAAAACTCAGCCTGATACTTATATATACAACCTGAGAAGGGTTTGGACACCAGTGTGTTCTACATAGACACTGCTCTTATATCTTTCTTGCTTATATCTTACTTTGCTCTCCAAAAGCCCCAAAAGGTATGAGATTATATGTGGTAGCTCACCAGTGATCAAATAAGAATTAATTGAAAGATATGTAACCCATTTGTCCAGTAGAAAACAAAAATCTGTGTGATGAAAACAATGATGTCTTTGGCTCAAAGGAGATTAGGAGATCAATTTTCAAGAAATTATCAGTCATTAACCATTTCTTAAGGAAAAGCTTCTCTAATGTGGTCATTAGTCTCTTTAACACAAAAGACTGGTGCAATGGGCTAATGACATGAACAGCAGGACTGGTCCATATTGTAGGGTGAACTGATGTCTTGAGGGAGAGAAAAGCAGAAATAGGGTGATATTCAACACAGACAACCCATCTTGCTTTGGAATAAATAATAGAAATTTTTTGCTGTAGCAACGAGGCCATTGGCTGGAAGTAACTGAGATGGAGAAGGCATCGGTCTATTAGCTGATAATGTCTTGTTTCTGAGCCAACAATGTAATGAAACTAGAACATGACCAGTGTCTTCTCAGGATATATTAAGCAAGGGAGATACCGTGTTGTGCAGAGTGCTGTACAAAAACTGCAGTATCGCCTCCTTTCAAGAAAGATTCAAGGCGTTATCTGCGGCGCTGACAAAGCTGATCAGAGAATCAACGTCACGAAAACAGACTAATGGGAACCACTAAATGGACTAATTCGGGGTGCAGAAACAACCTTGGCATATCTGCACGAAGCTTTCCTCAAAACCAATTAGCTGTTCTCTTTTGAGCTCAGTTGTGCCTGGATGTGAAGTAGCTCCAGCGGGGTTTTGGAGACAGAGGAGCGAAGTGAGTCTGTAGGTTCTGCTCTACTGAACACCCCTTGGTAGAAACACAGCAGCAGCCTCCTGGGGTCCCCGCCGTCTTATCCATTTGAACGTGTCGTCAACGTCTTCCGAAGCATCCGATACCAGTCACTGCCAGCCACTGGTGGCTCGTCACTCTGGATGAAATAAGCAGCTATTCCCAGTTTGGCAGCCTGGCGATTTTTGTTTCCCTGGGAACTGGCAACTGCCCACATACATGGAGCCACTGTGCAGGAATCCATAATTAATGTCACATTTGCTCTACCATCAGTCTAGACACATTTGTCTAAACTATTGTTTTTAAAAAAGAAATAAAAATACTAAAAAAGTCAGTCCCCAACAGACAGGGAGTAGAGAGAAAATAAAGCCTGGCAGGATCTTTTGCCTTTGATCACTTTTGCTGCATTCCTAGTTGTCTTCTGTAAAGCTTAGGCACAGATTTGCAGAAAGTGATTTCTTTTACTGTCTTTGCTCTTGGACTTACCCCGTTAGCTGGAATCACGCAAGCAGAAATGATGTTGAATAGAGCAGCCACATCATTTAGAATTAAGCAGAGCTGTGCCGTGCATTATTTGTGTACTTTTTTCTACTGTTTTATTTTGATGCAATTTTCCTCATCCTGAAAATGTCCAGAAGAGCACAGAAATAGTTTCACATATCTTTAAAGTCTAGTTATTTGTGAAATGCCACACTGAAGGAGTAACATTATGAAGGAATTTTTGTCCAGAAGTAAATTGTTAAACATTCAGTCAAAAACAAATGGAAAAAATTACTAGGTAGGATGCTGATTTGTTAAATGCTTTGTCACAGCCCTGTGTATACTTGTGCTCCAAGGCAATGAGTGCCCCATTAATTCCTGTCTATGAAATGGGGATCAGCATAGACAAGGGACTGACTCCAGCAGTTAGCATGGATGAAGACATCCCATTTTAGAGACTAAACAAGCAAGATAATTTGGATGTGGGCCATTCAATGCCAGAGTTCCTCTACAGAACCACAAACAGACTCTGAGACTGGTTAGTTTACTAGTTTAGATGTAGTCAGTGTGTGTAGCTGTCCTGTGATTTTGTCATTCCTTGTTTATCTCTTGATTGCATGACCTTGCATTTGACTTTAATTGTAACCCAGATGGACATCTTCTCATGGAATTTCTTTTCTCTAAAGTTATGTGACTAGATTAAATCACACATTTCTCTTTTCTTAGTAGATGGTGGAGAATGACAGTTGTCTCTTCTTGAAAGCACTTTCTCCCATCTATTATTTTAGCTTTGTCTAAGCATTGTCTAAGCATGTAAGTATTGGAGTAATGGACCCCGTTCATCTCCCTTTCCATCATTTTTAAGGAGAACCTAGGCTTAGAAATGGTCGCAGTTCATAAATTTGAGTATTTGCAGATGTAGATATATAGCTGTGAACTAGATGTCTTGATAGATAATGAAAATCTGATCAATAGACTCAGTGGAGTCTGGAGTACAGCTCTGACTGGATCTAGATGTCTACAGAAAGATGAATATTTCTAAAATCATTGATGCTGGGGTCTGGATGCCTAGCGTACATATAGACATGCATCTTGGTCACCTCAAAGATGACTCATGCCACCCCAACTTATAAATAAACCATGTAGGTGAGGACTCCCAAATATGAAACTGATCTGTAGCTGACCTGATCCCTCTGGAGAAATGATCTGTTTTCATTGCTATAACTGTCTACCAAACTTTATGCAATCTGCAATATTTGCCTGCAATGATTCTTGTTTTTCCAAGATAGATGAGTTAGAATGACCTCAAGCCCATTCTTTAGAGATAGTATCTCCCTATTTATAATATTTCAAAGTTCCTATTAACATGATATCACCACAGAAACCTTCTAAGTGGGGTTGAGGCTGGCTTTCATTTTTAATGTATCCAAGCTTTTATGCCAACCTCATCTAGAAAGTTTCTGACCATTTAACAAAGGATACAAACGAGGAACCATGATAGTTTATATATTTAGTTTCTCTGATTTCACTCTTATTGCTAACAAGATGACTATCAGTAAGAAATTAAGCTCTAGAAAATTCTCCTCACAGGCCTAAATATACTTTTGTTGAAATAAAAGGTAAAAATATTAGGAAATTTAAGGAAAGAGATACACTAGCATCAAATATCTTGGGAAAAAAAAAACTAACTTAATGTGATTATAAGGTAAATAATGTAAAATTTGAGGGAATCCTGTCATAGGCAAAGCTTGTACACAGTTTGCATGAAAAAGGTTTTTTATTTCATTGAATGCTGACGACCCTCAGAGGTTTCAGTCTGAATGATGGGATATAGAAAAGAAGAAAGTTTAAGAGCAACTTCAACAAGCAGAGGGAGTAAGGAAGAAAATCAGGAGAGTGAACGAAGGAAGAAGCATAGTGTTGTATTTTCCTGATGCAAGTAGGCATAACACCAAGATCACAGGTAAAACTTGGGTACAGAAATAAGATGCAGTTGGATAAGATTACATTGTGTCTTCTAAATGCATTTCAATAAAAGCAGTCATTCAGGTTTTCCATTCAAAATTTGTATTTTGATTTAAGAGCTCAGATTATTCTAGACTCCGACTGTTCACAGACTGTTGGAGGGCAGAGCAAAACATTTTCATGGAGAAAAAAACAAAAACAGCAAAAAAAGTATATCTTGAAAATAGACTCAGTATCACACAGCTGTTGCAAGCATGTGTTTGGTGTCACTTTTGCACCGCATCCCAACAAACCAAGCCCAGAAAGAGTGCTGAAAAGCCAGGTGATGTCCTCAAGAGCTCAGGACACAACAGAATTACCAGGGCATATCACTTTCCCTCTTCTAGGCCCGGCCTCCTCCCTCGTGCATGTACATATGCACTGGGCTCCGTCCCCCTTGCCCTGAATCAGCACCAGCAAGGAAACAATAACCTGCAAGTTGGTTGAGGCATGAGACATACAATTAGCTGTGAAATAAAAAACAGCTGGTGCAACTGAATAGCTGTTATTTCGAGCACATGAACCTGAAAAGATACTGTTTATTTTATAAGACAAACAAAATTTCCCTGCCGCTTGATCTAGAAGAGCATCTACCATCGGGAGCTGTCCGTTTTCATTTAGCCATTCTGGTGCCAGGGCTGAATGTACAGGAGTTATAAACAAAGACCAGAAAGTATCACTTTCCATGTTAATTTGACAGTAAACAGTACAAATTTGATTGTGCAGCTGTTTATTGATGAAAAAAACCCACCAAAAATAAACAAAATAAAACAAAAAAACAATTCAATATATAATACAGTAGCCAGTGTATTGGGAGTGCACAGCTTATTAAACTCAAGGATCCAGAGTAGCCACAATCTCCTGCTGCAAAGAACACATCAGGAGATACTGTGATTTGTGGCTTTTTCCCTGCACCAGGGCAAACTATGGAAACTCATTACTTAGTTCAAGATGAGATTTTTTTTTCTGAGAATGTCTTGGAGGTGGTATTTCTGGAAACTTTTCTTATATAACCACTCTCTTGTCCCTGTTATGCCAATAAAAGAATTAGCATTTACTTTCATAGTGTCTACTTAAGTAGCTTGCGATATCTTGATGTGGAAAGTAGATCTTATATGTTTAACTGTAAGACCTTCTCTGTTCTAAAATACATGAAATGTCATGTGTTATAAAATGGAGAATAGCAATGTTTGTGCAGAAAAAATGAAGCTGATTCTGAAGTTACTCTGATATTGTATTGAGATAAAAATGATCAAGGGAAATCAACCACAGCTGTATTGATTTGTATATATAAACATATACACTGGAGTTGGTAGAATTCAGACTATGAAGTTCACAATAACTCCTGAGAAAAATGTCCTTAGACTACATAATGTTAGGGACCTTAAGGGCAGCCCCTTTTACCTTCTTTGTATCCTTTGTAACCATGGCCATTGCTCCATTCAGTAGCAGACCCACATTTTCCCTGCTCTTTGCTGCTGGTATATTGAGAGAAGTTGTTCTTGCTGTTCTTGACATCTCTCATCAGATTAAACTCCAGATGGTCCTTGGCCTTCCTAGCCCCATCCTTGAATATTCATACAATGTTCCTAGGGTCTCCTGACCCCTTTGCTTGGCTTTTGGATTATCGGGATGCACTCTTCTTGAACTTGGAGGTGGTCCTTGAATGTCAATCAGTTTTCTTAGGTTTACATTCCCTCTAGGGCCCTATCCCATTGGATTCTTCCAAGCAGATCCCTGAAGAGGCCAAAGTTTGTTATCCTGAGTTCAGGGTTGTAATCTCACTTTTGGCCTAGCTCCCTGCTGTCAGGATCTTGATGGATTCCCATCTCAGCATTTCTCACCAACTTCCTCTGGTGTTTGCAGTTTTGACCTAGCTACCAGACCATAGTAGAGGTGTTTTTTTTTGTTGTTGTTATTACTTTAGGTAATGAGGAAGAAATTCTAGGGAGATGTCATTCTGTTGGTTTTGTTTTCTCAAAAATGTAGTGGGCATGGCATTTTTTTTTGTGGCCACAGACCTACAACACAGCAACAACGTGTAATGCTTAGTGTCCTCAGCCAGGGAATACTTAACCTACATAGACAACATATACACAAGTGAAAAAAATGGGCTGTTACATCTGAGATATGACATTAATAAGAGCAACAGAAACAAACCTAAGGCATTCTTTATATGATTTGCATGATTTTTAGTAAGAGGTTTTTGCTTTTGTCTTTTCTCTTACTTATTTTGTTACGCTTCCTTGGAGAGAAGACTGATGCTATATCACCCTTTTGGACAAAGGATTCTTTTAAAGGTTTTAATGAAAAGCTTGGAAGTATTCATACCACTTGATTATGCCAAGTTTTGATTGGATCACTCTCACTTGGCAGAGATTGTGATATTAGCTTTGATTTTTTAAAAAATCTCTGTTGTCCAATTTTCAAGGTCAACGTTTTGATAAATAAAAGTATGTGTATGGTTTTCATTGCACTGAAAGGGAATTTGTATGCGTGTGTAATAAATACCCTCCTGCACTTTGAAGATTTAAGGTGTAACAAATAGAGGGCTGAAATCTGCTTTCCACTTCATACAAGCACAAACATGCTGAATTCAGAAGAGTAATATGGGTGTAACAGCGGAAACACTATAATTCCATTTACTTTGTTTGGGTTTTCGAAAGAAATTAAAAAAAAAAGTATTTCATGTCCATATTTCTCCCCGCCCCCCCAAAAATATAAATGAAGCGCCAAGTCTTTGAAACAAAATCTTGATGGTCTTGTTGACTCTCAGTGAATGCAAAATAAAAGACTGCGTAAATTTGATCTGTGATTCTGTTGTTCATCATATTCAGCTGGTGAGGTGAACGGTGCTGGGTTGCACTGGGTCACAATATTACAATGCCACACTTTGTTGCACAGTTAAGGGACATTGTCAGCACTCAGGGTGGTGGTGTATTGGCACACAGTAGGGATACGTTGCATATTGGTGTGTGACCATGAACATGGTTCCAAGAGTAGTTAAAACACTACGTGCTCTACAGAGAGTTCTACCAAGCAAGCTATAAGATATCTTCTCTCCATTGGGCTTTGCCAAGCTTGTCTTAGTCTCCCTCCTTATCTAGGGCTCATACTGAAATGGTACCACCATGAAGTGTTGTCTGGTGATGGATTTGTGCCAATGTAGATCATGATGTGACATCAGCCCAGTCTTATTTTCAAATGTTTAGTCTATCTGTGCTTGCTTTTGTGTTTTCCTTACAAAATAACCACAATTTGAATGAGGAACCTTATGTTTGAAAGGCAGAAAGCTATTTACAGCTAGCCTCATGCCACTTCTTTGCTACTCCCAAGCAGTTTGCTTATCTTCTCATAACTGCATGACCAGGATTAGAAACAGAAACAGGAAAGCCAATGAGTGGTCAAGCCAGACATCCAGCAGAATGTCTACCTAAAGCAATTGGAGATCCCAATTAATAAAAGGAAGCCAGAGAGAGTGGTCTGGCTGCTCTTCAGCAGTCACAGAGTGCTCACACATCCTTCTCCACTCATTTTCCTTCTGTGTACATGGGCCTAGCTGTTGACTTCAGATACAAAGCCCAGTGCTTGCACTTGGTGAACCTGGCTTGGGTTTGGCTCTCTTTCCAAGCTTTCACTGGAACCAAGGTCTATTAACTATTTACATTACTACTGTCTTAAAGTTCTTTGCAAACAATATGTGTCCTTGTCATCATGAAGGCCCATGGGATCTTGAAATGCATTAGGAGGAGTGTTGCCAGTAGGACAACGGAGTGATCCTGCCCCGTACTCAGCTCTGGTGGGGCCGCACCTGGAGTATTGGAGGCAGTTCTGGGCTCCCCAGTACAAGGGGGATGTGGAGCTTCTAGAGAAGGTCCAGCGGAGAGCCACAGAGATGATTAAGGGACTGGGGTATTTGTCATATGGGGAAAGACTAAGCGAGCTGGGGCTGTTTATCTGGAGAAACGAAGTCTGAGAGGAGATTTGATCAACATGTTCAATTATCTGAGGGGTGATTGTAGGGAGGATGGGGCCAGGCTCTTCTCCGTGGTGGCCAGTGACAGGACAAGGGCTAAATAGTGTAAGTTGAACCACAGGAAGTTCCACCTCCATATGAGGAAGAACTTCTTTCCTGTGAGGGTGCCAGAGCCCTGGAACAAGGCCTGGATGCCACCTCGGGCCATGTGCTCTGGGTGTCCCTGCTTATGCAGGGGAGTTGGAGTAGATGCTCTATAGCCGTCCTTTCCAACCTCAACCATTTGGTGATTCTGTGTAATAAATTACATGCTTTCCAAACCCGTTGTTGTCCTGCCCTCAGAAGCTAACTTGCAGGTTTCTAGTGTTCCTCTGTAGGTGGCAACAGCAGGAGAGTTGTCCTTAACTCTAAACTAACATCTAAGCTGTGAAGTTTAAGCTTCAAGGAGCCAGAAACAAGAAGAGTCCTCCGAGCTGAAACTAATTGGATCCGTGCTTTGATGTTCATGTCTGTTTCCAAAAGGGTATAATGATTCCAGCCAGACTGTTTGCTCAGTGTCAGTCTGAATTTAACTCCATGTTACTTAGTTTTATTTTAATTTGACATTATTTTTATGTTTATTTTACCTAATAAGTGAATCATTTAACTATAAAAGACTCATTTTAGAGGGTTAAGGTTGGAATCTGGAATAGGTGAAGCTTGGAATAACCACTGACCTGCTCAATTATATTGGAGCAGGGCACGAGCAATGATGTCACATCAGGGATGCAAGCCAGACACGTAGGGGTGAGCAGGCCTGCCATTCTGCCTCTGCTGCCATGGGAAATGTCAGTAGCATTTCTTAAAGGACAAAAAAGGGCTGAGCTCATTACAGAAATGCCCCGAACTTTCCACCAATCGGAATTCATTGACTTTACTGTCAAATTTTCCTCAAGGGATGCATTTTTTTTAAGAGAAAATTAATAGTATTTTCACCAGGAAAATATTTTATCATTCAATTCACAGCATCAGGGCATAATTGAAAAATGGAATTATGAAGGTGAGTTCTCATTAAACAAACCTCTCCAAGGGGAATGTAATCTTTGCTTCAAGAGGTACAAAGCAAAATCAGGATGAGTTCTTTCTGAAAAGCAGACCCTTTTGTCATGTCTCAGATTATCTTCCACAGTAGTCATTTGACTTTGAGGTTCTTTAACAGGGAATTAAATTATTCTTGATTTACGCTGTTGTGTAGGTATAATTTAACAAGAGATACTTTCATGTCTGCTGGTTAGAAGGGAATTTGTTCCTTTTTGTCACTTGAGGTGGATTTCTTATCGCTTAGCTTTAGAAAACTGCAGTGAGGATATGTACAACTAAAATGATAGCCATTCCAGCCATCATTAATAAGCAAAGGAGCTAAAAGGATCCCTTGGGGATTGCTTCACGTAATTTTTTTTATTATGTATTTGAGGGTGACATGTTATGACTTTAAAATGCAGGCCTCCCTATTTAGTATAAAGTGTCCAGGGTAACTAGCTCTGTGCAGAAGTCTAGGTTTTAGGTGTCTGCCCATTGTTGCCAGGGGAATTTGATCCTTCTCCAAAAAGGAAAGATAAAAAACTGTAAGCAAAAGCTGAGCAAATAGGCACTTCTTATCAAATCCCATGTTTTCAAGGAGGAAAATAAAAAAATATTTTTTCATACAAAAAAAGAAAAGTTTTTTTTGATTAAAATATTTATTTATCACATCCACTATTTTTGGTTGAAAAACAGACTCCACTGGGTTTATTAAAAAGAAGGCTATATACTAAAATATGTGGAATAGGACATCTGGAGTGTGTGCATGTATGCAAAAAAACATAGAAAAAGAAAGATAAGAAAAATAAGAAAAAAAAAAAAAGTAAAGGGAACATGAAATTCTGTTCTCCGGATAAGGTATAGATGCAATAAGAAAACAGTGGTGAAGCAGCATTTTCCACTCAGTGCTTTTGTCCAAAAGGAACCCTGAGATAATGTGGTCTGACCCACCATACATTGCAGATGGTTACAGTGCAGAGCACTGTCTTGGGTAATATGTCTTGCCTGGCCAAAACATAACTTTTATGTGACTACTCATGTTTTCCAGAAAAACTGCAGCAACTGAATCCTGGAGTTTTCCAGCATTCACTGTTCTGAAACTCTTGTGTACAGTCTGTTCTACTTATTTCTAGACATCACAGACTTTTACATCTGAACGTGTTCAACTACCTTTTGTTTGACTGGGATGGGGTTACCAAATGATTCAAATCACACTGTAGTGTGCCTCTGTATTCAATTATTATTTAGCCACCTGGAAAACTTTCTTGAATTTTTATCTGAATTTTGTCTGAAAATTTTATTAGCAGCACTTTTTTATATTTGTTTTCAGAACAGTGGTCAAATTACTGATCAACATAGCACATTATACCAGTCCCTGAAGGATACCAGTGGAAGCCCTATAGCCAAAATTAATTTCCTATTAACATTCCTATTTGTGAGATCTGTTAGCTAACCAATTCTTATTCCATTTAACATATCTGCTCTTGAAACTGTGTAGTGCTTATGGTTTAAAGAGAATAATGGCACAATCAAGTGACCTTACAAAGGTCTACATGTCTCGTATATCTTGGAAGTTTTTACCATAGATCAAATGTAAAATTTCAGAATTGAATCAGGTTAATTTGAATGCAGCACATGGTACTAATTACACCTTATCCTTTAATTCTTTGTCTATTGAATTACTTTTTTTCATTTCTTTCATTTTGTCATGAATTAAAGTCCAGTCAGGTTTAGCTATCTAGTTAGCTATTTGTATCCTCTCACTTTTTGATCTTGAGAAATTGCACACCAGTTTCATTCACATCTTCTAGAATTCTCCTGAAATCCTAAGACTCACTAAAATAGGTATCAGCTTGTCAAATTCTTTTTCGGGTAGTTCTTAGATGCAAATTATCAAGATTTGTGAAAATAAGAAGTGTTTATTCCTCATAGATGACCAATTCGTGTTTCCTGAAAGCAATTAGGCTGAGACTTAGACTGTCTTTTTCCAGACCTACAGACCAATGCTACCAGAGTTCAAGGACAATCTCTTCTAAGCGAGTTTGTATAGAGAGATTGTAAGGAGACTTGACTAAAATCTCTGACTAGCCATGATTTTCTTTTATCTCCATGCAGCACTTTTTATCATGTAGAAAGTTGAGCCAAGATCAATACATTTGAGGAATGACTGACAATGAGGTTTTACTATCTTAAAGAAGCTGAACTCAAAGGCCAAGTAGCTGACTGGCACAATTCTATACCCTAGTCATTTTTATTCTCCTGCTCTGTCTTCTATAAGCATTGATTACTGAAAGCCTTTTGTAGGCAAAATAATTGTAGGAAAAATCCTGCCATCATTAACACAGATTCAAACCCACAGAAGCCATTAAGATTGGAATAGTCCATCTGAGTGCTAATTTTAGCCTTCTTCTGGAGCTACAATTCTTATGCGAAACCTCATCAGTCAGACTTTGGAAAACCAAAACCAAATGCGACTGATTTAAGAGAAGGATGCTGTTGTGGCCAAGGCACTGGATTTGGGCACAGGATACATGAACTCATTTTCTGGTCATATTATAGTCTTCCTATCTGAAAATAGCGAAATAGTGAAAAATAGCACTGTGTGAATAATATAGCAATGGATGCTGCATGGGGTCCTGACTACCTCTGGGTTATATTTTATTTGAGAGAGTGAGGATCTAAGAAGAGAGCTATTTTGCATTACACAACCATAACAGATCTAAAAGATTTGTTATTTACATAGAAAGTGAATTACCAAAAGGATAAAGAAGCTAAAGAGATAAAGGATAAAAAGGATTAGAGTACAAGCTGTGATGTCTTGTCAGTACTTGATATCTGAGTAATAAATAGTTGATGAATGTTTAGTCGTTATTTCTTACCAAGAATTTCTCACTCTGTACCTTAATAATTATAGGAGATGAACATCTTAAGAGAAAAAAAGAACTTTGCTAGAAGGTCCAGTATGTTGAGCCATATATATTGTCATGTAATTGTGTTTGCTACTAAGAAGCAATATTTGTCTATTGACAGGGAAATGCAGCAACGGGCAATCAAACAACGTGCATCAAACAAACTGAGTTAGACAGATTTGTCTGAAGCTGTGCTGGACTCTCACCCTCCCTCCACCACAGTAATATGATCCTGCAAACTTTCACAATGAGCTTTTGGCAGTTGCTCCCCTAAAGGTCCATGACTCTTCCGATAAAATCCTCGACACTGATCGGAAAAAAATCTCCAAAGCTAGGGAGAGAGCACATTATTGCAGTGGTTGACATAATGACATCTGGAGGAAGATATTACCACTTAAAAATTAACCATGGCGGTGTGGTGAGCACTGTGGCTGCTCCTAACTTCAAAGCTCAACATGCTAGTTAAACAGATGACAATACCCACTTCCTTGGGCCTAACTGAATTTATTTACTATCTTTCTTGAAAATGATCTTCTCCAACGCATGAGTGACCAAAAATAAATATTGTACCAAAAGAAAAAAAAAATTATTAGCATTTGTGCCATAAAGTCAAATGTGCCCATGTTTATACAGGGCTTTGATATGTTTGAAAAAGTGCTGACTTCAGATTTTTTTAATTTAGTTAGAATATCCCTAAATATTTTTTCTGAAATTTTTGAACAGGGTTAGAATATGAAAGCTGATATTAGATATTCAACAGGTCAAAGAAATGCATAATTCTGTCTGCCTGTTCACTTTTTCAGGAAATGGTTAGTATTTATCTGTTGGCCTGTTTATTCTGTAATCTTCCCATCCAGAGAATCATAAAACACCCACAAGCATAACCAGACACAAGGTACTAAGAATGCCTAGGAGAGAAGGACGGGATGAAGCAAACTATCAGGATTAGGAAAAAGACTCAAAAAAGTCAAAGAGGAAAAGGAAGGAGGAATTAACCTTGATTTTTTTGCCCCTGTAGCAAGATTCTAAGGTCTGGATGACTCCCAGCATTTCTATTGTTCATTATTCCTTTGAAGTTGGTAAATGTCTGTGAAAATTACTGGCAAAGTTTTCTCACCTCCACCTAAAGCTGTAGTAGAAGATGACAGTCTACTCCCACAGTAGACTTTGTTGGCTTTAGTATTTGTTGGTTCATCACTTTTATGAAAAGGATCCAGTCATTCCCTTGGCCCAGATAGATGTCAGCATGATGGCACCTGATGTGCCATTGGTGAGGGGATGTTTTTGAGATCTAGGAGATAAAATTTAAAAATACATAAAGTTCTACTCATCTGAAAGAATATTTTATGGTTGCAGAATCAAGCATGCAAAAGTTGCTAAATGCCAGATTTAAGGATGTCAATCAACCTCAGAACTTTCCCTTTGGCATTATAAATTATGATACAGTCTTCAGTTATCTCATCACATACATTTTTTTTTCCTCAAGGCTTCTGTCTCTGTTAATGTACATATAACAGTGAAGAGCAGGAAAAAAAAAGATAGGTGCCTGTTAAGCTTGCAGTAAATGAAACAGAACTGGTGGGAAAACAGTGCTGTAAAAAGGGAGAAAATATAGCTGCAAAAACAGGGTTAAACCACTAATTTTGAGATCATAAACTTATGACAATTATTGTACCATCTTCCTCATCTCTATATCTGGGGAAGTGTTGACTTGGATTCTAACCAACCATCTGAACAGTCATCAGCTTGACAAAGTGGTTCCTCTGAGGCACTTCAGATTCTATGCTGATTGTGAAACCATAGATATAATCTTCACAGACATATATTTTCAGAAAAATTGTAGGGAGAAGTACAAGAATTATTATTGTATCTCTACTGTTTTGACTAAAGCATTTAATAATGTTAAATGATTTATACTTTGGAAGATTTTGCCCTGCAAACTAGGTAGTTCTTACAGATTCTGTAACCTCATTCATTCCTTCCTTGGTGGTAAATGCAATTAAATGCAATTAAGAATTCATCTACTGCAGAGGACATTTTTGTCCTTTAAAAAGATTGAGCAATGCTGAGGGCTTGTACATAAAAGTTATGTACATATAATCTGTGATAAAACATGCATATTCATGGTAGAGCTGATGGTCCTCTGCAAAATGAGACGCAAATCCAAGGTTACATCAGCAAAATGTCCATAGCATCTGTTCAGTCTCTTTATAACATCATTAGAGGAGCTTTAGTCTCACTATTAGCAGCAAGAAGACAGAATATGGGTCATGTTTATGGTCATGCTTTTGTCTACTTCAGGCTAGTCTGAAGTAGACAACCCAACTAATGGAACAAGTCTGAGAATGATGGCCAAATTTGTATGTATATATGTTTATAGCAGATCCAGATCAGTTGCTGACAGTACATTACAAGGTGACTTCACTCTTTGTCACTGGCAAAATCAGGTTTCGTGTAGACACAGACCTGGTGCACAACCCCATTGCGGTACACCAAGCTATTGTAGTTCCTCCTCTCCCTGTACAGGTCTTAGTTTCATGTGTTTTAAGAGAGATTACTTGGATTATTCCATCTATGCTATAAGTGGACTGTCGAATCATCCTATATTTCCTATATACCACATTCTGGGCCTGAATTGATAATGCCATCTTGAAAAGCTCAGGCGCTCTCTTACAGGAGAGAAACCAGTTCTCCTGTCTCCTACTAAAACCAGTTCTCCTCTGTATCAGAAATGCTGTGAGGATGGATGATGACAGGATGCCCAAGCAGACCTGCTTGTTGAAGGAGAATGTCTGAGGGCTAATAGATGGATATAAAGGCAAGCTGAGCTCTTCCTTTGCAGTCCATCTGGAGAATATCGATAGTCGGACAGAAAGAAAAAAAAAGAGATAAGACTGAAACATTTTGGTAAAAACTAGCTCTGATGTTACTGCTACTGCTGAAAATGACAGACGAGCACTAATATTGATGTCAACTGTCTTGCACTGCAGGTATGCAAGGGCTAAGGGAAAAGAAAACTGCACTGAGAAGTCTTAAGTCTAGTTTTTCGACAGTGGAACATGCCCTGTAACCTTCCTGATGCCTTTCTGTTGTAGTTTTACATGCTTGTGTGACATCTCAGTGTTACAGGGCTGAAAAAGACCTCAAGATGATGTTGAATCCAACTCCTGAAAACAAGGCTGAGCTTTACTTTTATCATTACCTAGTACATTTGCCTGCCCTGATCTGAAATACACCCAGGGACAGCAATCTCACAGCCTCCCAAGCAATCTCCTGGCTTAGTTTTAAAACGCTGTTTAACCTGATTGATCTTGATGAATTTTAAGCTCGTTATTTCTTATCTTCCCTTGCTCTTTCTCTGTCCTTTGCATGCGAAAATACATAAGAATTCTGAACTGTCCAAACCAGGGCTTTGAAACCCTCTCTCTCTCTCAAATGTAATTTTACTTTCAGTTATGTGTTACTGTCAAGAAAAACCTGGTTAAAGGAATAATATTTTCGCTCTGGCTCAAACCATGGCCTTTGTTGCCGTGGTTTGAGCCAGCTCTAGAGAAACCTGTGATTGATAGTCTTCATTTTTGGAGGAGTTTATCTTCCCCTGTGTCTCAAAGAGTGGCCCCACCAAGATCACAGCTAAGGGTTGCTCTTGCACAGGGGAGAAGCAGTGCTTTATTCCTTTCTGATTTACCAGGACTGATTTCAGAATGGCTTGTTTCACAGATGATCCAAATAGGTAAACCTTTCTCAAACAGTGGCCAACCTCCCTCCTCGCCCAGCTTTTGTATAGCCTGATAGATTTTCATCTTTTGTTTTCCATCTGACATCACTGAAAAGTGCCGGGAAATAAATAAATCTGTCAGTTCTCCTTTCTCATTCTCAGACTCATGCATGTACAAACTATAGGGTGTATACAAAGTATGGGGGAAAAAAAAACAGAAAATTGAAAATTGAAAATTCAGGCACAAGCCTTTTTACTTCCACAACGAATGAAGAGTGAAGGACCTCATGTACCAGAGTCCACTATGCAAAGCCAGCAGGCTGCACCCGAGAACATGTTGTCGTTTGTGGCTCCTCACACTTCCTTGACCACAAGAGCGCCTGGAGACAGGAATCCACACTGAGACTTTGAAAAAGTTATATTAGGTTATTGAGCAACTGGATTCATGAAACTGTGCTTGTTTTCCTGTTTGTGGTGTCTCTCAGCTTTGCAAGCCATAGCAAAAAAGGAGCTTCTGACTGCATTTCTATCTAGAATATTACATATTTTCACACTAGACTGTTTGAAGTCTATGTTAGCCCAGACACAAATTAGCTGGGAAAAATATATAATACATACATATGCATGCATGCACACACCCGTTTTCTCTAAGAGCTTTAGGTCACAAAGTCAAGCACTAAGAAATTAGGAAATACTACATTTTAAGCAGCCCTTGCAAACTCCACATGCAGAAAGTTCACAATAATGTCTCTATTGAAATTATCACGTCCTGTTTCTTTGACACAACCTGTGGCTTGTTCAGTGCTTGGGATCAATAGTCTTGGGAGGAGAAGTGTAAGGAGCCAGGATCTGCTCTATGGCAGCCTGTGCATCCCGGGAGGCTGTGGGAAATGGGAATAGGGGAGAGAGAAGTGTGGTGTAACAGTCCCCACCTGCTTTCTCATTGTGATTTCCACTCCTGCTGTTGCTAACTTTTGTCATGCCTCTGCTCCCCTAGTATTAAGAATTGTTTCTTTTCTTCTGGCTGCTGGAACACAAGGAACACAAGCAAATTTTTTTTTTGCTTGCATGGTTTTTTTTGTTTAAAAGCTATATATATTGCCAGTTCTGGCAACTGTGAGAAAACTCTATATCACAGCAGGTTGAAATGCGCATTCGAAGGGCTGTTTTTTTCCCATCTTGCTGCCCAGCGCCCTGGTTGCCCTGCAGCCCCCAGCTCCGTGCCCCGCAGCCGCCCTCGTGCCGCCGGGCACCGGCAGGAGGAGCAGTGGGAGCACACGAAAGGCGACTCCCCGCTCTGCAGCAGCCTCCTGTTACCAGAGCCCCTTCCACAGCCAAGAGCAGCAAATTATCTGGAAACTCGTATTTGGCTCGTGGCCGGAGGAAACTCCAAAGCTGTTAAACCTGAAAGAAAAAAAAAAAAAAAGTCTCTGTGGAGTGTGCGCGACCTCAGAGTTCCCAAAGGCTCATTTTGTTGGATAATTTCACTGGATAATTTCACAGGAGATGGTTTTTCGCAGGAAAAGGCAGGTCTCTATCATTAGGGTAAGCCCCTTGCTGAATTCCAAACCTCTGCTCCAGAAAAGGGAGACAGCAAGACAACATTTTTTTTTAATGAAACACCTATTGGATTTTGTTTTGTTTGGTTTTATCTGGTAAAGCAATGGATTTTTTCTTAAGCTCTGTTTTGGAAACAGGTGAATCATTTTTGTAAAATTCCAGCATAAATGGTTAAATTAACAAAGTTAATTTGTTATGAAGAGCTAATTGCACAGAGTGCACCCTCAGCAAGTTTGCAGATGACACGAAACTGGGAGGAGTGGCCGACACTCCCGAGGGCTGTGCTGCCATTCAGAGAGACCTCGACAGGATGGAGAGTTGGGCAGAGAGGAACCTCATGAGGTTCAACAAGGACAAGCGCAGGGTCCTGCACCTGGGGAGGAATAACCCCAGGCACCAGCACAGATTAGGGGTTGACCTGCTGGAAAGCAGCTCCACAGAGAGGGATTTGGGGGTCCTGGCTGACAACTGGTTAACCCTGAGTCAGCAAAATGCCCTCGTGGCCAAGAAGGCCAATGGGATCCTGGCTGCATCAGGAGGAGCGTTGCCAGCAGGTCGAGGGAGGGGATCCTGCCCCTCTGCTCAGCTCTGGGGAGGCCGCACCTGGAGTATTGGGGGCAGTTCTGGGCTCCCCAGGACAAGAGTGACATGAAGCTTGTAGAGAGAGTCCAGCGGAGGGCCACAGAGATTTGTCATATGAGGAAAGGCTAAGCGAGCTGGGCCTGTTTAGTCTGGAGAAAAGAAGGCTGAGAGGAGATTTGATCAACATGTTCAAGTATCTGAGGGGTGACTGTAGGGAGGATGGGGCCAGGCTCTTCTCTGTGCTGGCCAGTGACAGGACGAGGGGTAAAGGGTACGAGCTGAACCACAGGCAGTTCCACCTCCATGTGAGGAAGAACTTCTTTCCTGTGAGGGTGACAGAGCCCTGGCACAGGCTGCCCACAGAGGCTGTGGAGTCTCCTTCTCTGGAGATCTTCCAAACCCGCCTGGATGCCACCCTGTGCCCCGTGCTCTGGGTGTCCCTGCTGGAGCAGGGGGTTGGACTGGATGATCTCTAGAGGTCCCTTCCAACCTCAACCATTCTGGGATTCTGTGAAAGGAGTTTGATAGTGGGAAGAGGTAGCAGCTTCCTTTACAGTAAACCAGCCACATGTATGCTGTAGGGCAGTGTACTATAAATGGGGATAATGAGGGATAGGGAGGGCAATTCAAGTACCCAAGACCAAGGTCTTTCTGTCTGATCTCCTCCAATCTGCTGGTAGATGTGCATGGAGGTAAACCAAATGAAGAGCATTGTTAAGAATGAGGCAGTTTCAACTCAATACCATTTTTACCAAAGCCAGGAAAAAAGTCTCCGCAAACTCTAGAACAAAACCAAGTTGTCAAAGAAGAAAAGCAAGCATCCAAAAGTAGTCTACCTTGCTTTACAGTAGTGTGTTTCAAACAGGGGGCAATGCCCTGGGGCTGCCATGCCCACCATGGTGCATGCCAAGGGCATAGTGTCCGTGATGGAGGTGATCCTGGGTGACCGCAGTCACCCTCCGGTGAGCCCCCTCCAGGACACTGCTAATTACCTAGGCAGCCGCAGCGGTGCAGGGCAGCTAGTCATAAATTATCCCGAGATTCCTGAGGCAGGAAAGGGCTGACGGAGCTGAAGTCAAAGTGCAACATACGCCGGGGCTCTTCTGCTTCGCTCCGTTGGGAAAACAGCGAGACCAGCTTGGTACAAGCCACTGTGAAATGGCAGGACATTCTTGTGGTTGGCTCCATTATAATTTTGCTTTGGAAATATTTTGGACATCTCTCGTCTTTGTTGGGCAGGGGAGGGCGAGTTTGAACCTTTAAACCCACTACAGCTGGCTTTGTTCCCAGTTGCAGCAATACGAGAGGGAAAAGGCAGCATTTGAGCCCGGGAGAAGAGCAGAGCTGGTTAAACAATTCATACTTGCTAATTGCTTTTGTTATTTTTTTCACTGAAGGACCTTATGCAAACGTGTTGAGTTTTCTTGTTTCACTATCTCTAAAGCGCAAAAGTTTGGACAGTTTAGGAAAGGAAAACTTATCTCACAGACAGTACTGCTGCATTAAAAAAAAAAACCCTTCTTTCTCTCCACCTGAATTACCAGCAAATGTGTTTTTCAAAGTAATTTGCAAAAAAAAGAAAAAAAAGAAACAGTAACAAGTTGTTTTTCGGCCTACATTTGTTTCCACATCTATTCAATATAGGCAGAGGTTGTTGTATATGATATTGAAAGGGCATCAGGGTATAAGAAGATAGGAATTCTGCCCAAAATGTGGGCATTTAACAATGTTGAGAAGGTATCAGCAGAGAAAGCAGTCCAGTGCGTGGGGTGGTGCACAGAATTCAGGCTGTGAGTCTTCATACTAAATATCTCACTTGTTGGTTCCTCAGAATATTTTTCTATAAAGTTGAGCTAATTATGCTGTTCTGCTTTATAAAGAACTTTGACGATTATTGGCAAAAATGGCCAGCTAGGAAAAAGGTATTAAGAATAATATTACTAGAACAAACGACACAAAGTCAATCTGCTCCAGTTTTATTCGGTGGCCAAACATATGCTCCAGTTTTACAAATTATATTGGAGACTATCTAATTTCACAAGCACACTTGCCACTCGGTGCCATAGCTTTGTACCTCTGGCTCCACAGTTAAGGTGAACACAGTATAATTACCACAGAATTTATGTCAATTTTGTGGAAATTTTATGATTATTCACAGCTGAAACTTCAAATGTTTTAAAGCACTTGGTAGGCATAGAGTTTCCATCATGAGTCCCCTGAGATCTACCTGCAGCACTGGCCATTGCACCTTGCAACTGGCCTCTCCAAGCTGAGAACTTGCCCACACACGGAGTACAGGCTCTGCATTTACAGGTTAGGGAAAGCAATATTTGTCTTTGCTTCCATTAGCTAATTCATAGGTGAAATCTTCTGAGTTGGTGCATAAAAATTAGCAAGGGAGTGTCCATGGTTGAACAACAAGGACATTGTCCATATAGATCATTTTCTTTATCAGCATGTTCTGTTCATTCACAAAAACAAGCACAATTCCCAAGAAGCTTAAAAATTAACATCTGCTAAATTTTTGCACTCCAGCGCAGCCTGCCAGGTGTGCTTTACTCCAGATATTAGATCAAATTGGTCAATTTTTTAATCTTAAAAGCGTTTTGTATGAGCACGGTTTAGCAGAACTACAATGGAACAAATTTTCCTGTAAATCCCGTCCATAAAAAAATATTTTTTAAGACAAGAAAAACAGAGAAATTCACATAGTAATTTTCAGGGTTGTACAGCCCTGGCCAGGAAGCCTGAGCAGTAAAGGAAAGAGCAGGTTTGCCTTCCTATTTCCTACGTTTGGTACTTTAAGCATCAGTCTCACTTTGCAGCTGAGGTGTGCTAAAAGCAGAGGTAGCAGCTATTCCCTGGGGCAAGTCCCTAAGTTGGGTCAACCCAACCACATTTGATCATGAGATCCTGTGTTTGATGAGGCTGATGCAAAACTGGAGGCATCTGCTGGGGAGGCGCAAAACTGCTGGCGAATCCGCAGGAGAAACAGAAGGGTGGCAGCTCGAAGGAAATCAGCTTTGTCAGCTCCAATTTAATGTTAAAGATACAGCGGTTCTCAGCTAGTTCCTTTGATTTCCCTGGTAACTTGCAATTTAAATTAAAATTTTGAGGGGAGGAAAATAGCAAGTGGCTTAAAATTGACTTAGTAGCAGAAAACAATTCATAAAATTGTCTATAGTGTCTGATACAAGCCACACTCATAAAGCAAAAAGTATTACAGTTAAAATCTAGTCAATCATCTTCTTTGTAGTAACCAAAATTTGTGTACACACACTCTGAGGTTAAGCAAGACACATTTTTGTTCATTTGACTGTATAAGGAATGGCTTTCATAATTATTCCCATTAAAAACTAGGAAAAAGTCTATCTTGAATGTAATGATCATCTACAGTTAGTAAAATGGGCTAAGAACTACAAGGGCATTTGACAAAATGGTTGTTTCAAAATAGAGGCAAAAGACACAAATCAGCAAAATAAGTAACACATAACTCAAGTAGAAAATTTTGTATTTCAGCCATAACTATCTGATTTTGGCACCATTTTGTGCTACCTATATAAAAAAAATTGTGAGATTCTGTAGTGTGGGAATTTCATTAGGCTTTCAAAATAACATCATTTATTTTCCGTAGTGCAGAACTGAGAGGTATGAGTCAAAAATCAAGGTCTTTTTATACTACATGTTGTACACAAACAGAGGAAGAAGCTGGCTCTGGTGCTAAAAGATAACGGTCTAGAGAGGTGAGATTGTATTAAAATGCAAGTACTACGCAAGTTATAAAAGAGGAACTAACTACTACATACATCACGCAAAGGACTGAATCACAATTTTATCTGAGACGAAATGAGAAACTTTCAGCTTGGAAAAAATTGTCTATTTCGCAGGGTTTTAGTCCCAGGCCGACAGGTCTGATCCTGCACCGCAAGACGAAGGCAAGTTGATGGCCTGGCACTCACACCTGGTGGTTAGCTAGGGCGGTTTGATGCAGAAATGGACACCGGTGGAGATGCTATCTTGTGGCTTTGAGGTTTACTGCCAGCTCTGCGTGTGTCTGTCTGAGCTGCAGAAGGAAGCAAGCAAAGTGCTGGTCTCTGTTTCCTATTTTTTTTTTTTTTTTGCATTCTCCAAAGTGGTTTGCACGACAGTGGCTTCCTCACAGCAGCTGCCCTCGAGGGCCTGCGAAGCGGAGGGTGCTGCTTCGTAAATGAAAGTGGAACAACCGCCCTCTGCGCTGAAACTTCTGAGAAGCAGCGTGGAGGGAGACCCGAGCTCACGGTCACCAGGGGATTGCACCCCTCCTTCTGCGCAGAGGAAACTCATCCGCAGCGCCGGCGTCTCACAGCTTTTCAAGTGGTAGACGTGTCCCACTTGCCTGCCACGTCATCGCGCAACTCAAGAGCCTCCAGAGCGGAAAGCCAAGCTCAAAGTTGTAATAACTCATATCCTCTGTGGGTCTGTAGAAAGAGGACCTGAAACTCACGCTCACCAGTGGGTTGTACAAGTTGTAGAAAAAAACACTCTCTCAAGACCGGGGTCTGGTCCTCAGACATCACTGGGAGTTTTGCATTAGAGTTAACGTTCTGTGTTAAGCAAATAAAAGGCCTTCCTTGTGTCAGGTCTTCATCTGATTTTTTTTTTTTTTTTTTTTTTTTCCTTTTTTTGAACAGTGAAATGGTGGCTTATGCATTTGCATCTAAATATGGCTACAAGATTAGGTAAGCATGATAATAACAGGCTGGGGAAATGCACTGACCACAACTCAAAGCGTAAGTCACAGTGTATGAGAATACACATGTTTGGGGGTTAGGTTTATGAGAAATAGAGATATGAATGATGCTGTGCTTGCGAGTCATGGGCCTCATGTATTCTTAATGCCAGGAGTGATTTATTTCTTGTAAACAGTTTTGCTCAATTGGGGCATCCAGTTACTACAGACCTTGTTTGGTATAAAAACTAACAGAAAAGAAAAATATTGCTCTAGCAAGGTTTAACTGGTTGTCAGTACAAACATGTGGCTGAACATGAATTCTGCTGCTTGAAATATCCTCTAGTTGCACAGCAACATCTTAATGTCAAGAGGAGATTATATATAGTCAGCATTCCCATTGAGCTGTGACTCAGATGTACTGTATGGAAAGAGGACATTTCCAGCAAAACCATGATACGGAAACTAAACACAGAAGTGCTGGAAATCTTCCTTTCCATTAAAAAAAAAAAAAAAAAAAGAGAGAGAGAGAAATGTGAAAGAGTAGCTCTTCTGAAGTGGAAGTTTGGCTGCTGCTGGGAACATTATGAAAATACACTTTACATGCATGGTTCCTCATATATAACTACATTTCACAGCACATTTCATCACCCACCTTTACCCTCCCTTTTTTAATTCAGAAAAGATGCAGGAAGAAACCTTGCTTCTCAACAAGAATAAGTGTAAAATCTCAAGAAGGTGACATTTTTGCAAAGCAGGAACTCTGATAACTTTAATGGTGTAGTTTTGCTTGCGTTGCATAAAAGCAGACTATTAACATACCTTAGATACTTTGAGACGTATGGAAATGTTTAAAAAAAACACGGAATGAAGAGATTGGCCCCAGTGAAATTTACATTAAAAAAAATAACAAGGAGACACTTAAATATTCATAGTTTCCACTTCTAATCTTTCTCCCCATAAGTTTTTTGACATGTACATAATTCTCAGCTATGTTTGCAAGATGCCCAACATTCTGAGGTTAGATGCATATTTCTTGTTTGGATCCAAAGAAGTTATTTTAAAAGTTCTGATCTTGTACAGACTTAAACATGAGTAACTCTAAAATGACTGCGACAGTATACAGTTTTAGAGATAGATATACACACATATGTATAAAAATATCTGTAGGATCAGCTATAGAATCTAGATGAGATAAGAATAACTTATAATTTATAATATGCTGGATGTAAAGAGTCATAGATCAAATTCATAAAGTCCAGTTGGAAGCCAGTCACTAGTGGTGCACCCCAAGGGTCAATTATGTGGCCAATACTGTGTAAGATCTTCAGTGATGATCTGGGCAATGGGACAGAGAGCACCCTCTGGAAGTTTGTAGAAAATATGTAAAACTGGGAGGATTGAAAGATAGATCAGAGGGTAGTGCTGCCATTCAGAAGGACCTCAACAAGGTGGAGAAAGGGGCTGACAGAAACCGCAAGAACTTCAACACAGGAAAATGCCAAAAGTCTTGCCCCTGGAAAGGAGTAATCTCATGCCGGACAGCCTGGAGCTTAACTTGCTGGAAAGTAGCTTGGCAGAAAATGTCCTGTGGGTCATGGTGGACAACAAGTTGACCACAAGTTGCCACAATGTGCCCTTGTGGCAAAGAAGGCCAACAGAATCCTGGGCTGTATTAGGAAAGGTGTCAGCAGACCGAGGGAGGTTATCCTCAGCCTTGGTCAGACCTTTGTAGATGCCAGTGGGTTCAGCTCTGCTCATGGCCATACTGGAGCATTTGTCACACAAGAGACGGCTGAAACTTGGCCTAAGTGCTGTGGACGGAATCCACAGGCAAGAGCTTTTTGCTGAAAGAGTTTTCATTTGACATTTTTCAATGCAATTTTTCTTGTCACTTGAGCATTTTCCACTTTTTCGTGTGCAGTGTCCAATCCCTAGCAGAGGCTGGTCTAGAGAATGTCGTTATGACATTGGCCATAGAAATCATTTGTAATCAGAGGCTGAACTGAATTTCTTGGCAAACAGCAAAATTTATAGGTATTCTAATCCTGAACCAGATACAAATTTTGTGGTTGTCTGTAATATTTGCCCTTGATATTGCAGAAGACCTGGACCTCAATGTCTGCACAAAGTCTATAAAAAGTGACTCCTCCTGTCAAAAAAAAAAAGAACCCACAGTTCAGCCCAGAAACATCTAACATTTACACACTCCAAAACTAGCTATGCAAGGATACTGGGTCTGGGATTGTCCACCTCCGAGGTGCACCGCTGTGATGGGAGGTGTCTGGGCGCTAGAATAAATCAGCCAGCGTGATATAGCTGATGTATGAACCACCAACTACATGAGAATAAGACAGGTGATAACCAAGTAGTAAAAGCCACTGAGCTACTGCTGGCCAACAGTATAGAGAATGCACAAAATTTTTTTCTTTTTCAACATGGTCATTTTTAGGCAGCATGACAAGGGGAATGCCAATGATTCCTTTATGAAAGGAATCAGAGGAATGGCACTAGGATAGGTTTATGCCTTTTTATGTAAAAACTCTCCCAAATATGAGGAGCAACCTGGAAGGCCATAAGGCTATGAAGATGACTTTCAGAAAAACACAGCAGGTAGACAACAAATATTAGCTTCACAAGGATCTCAGAGCCCCTGATTCCTACTAGACAAAGAGGTAGACCAAAATTACGTGGACACTTGGACAGTCCATATCCAAGAAACTGGATTTCTTCAGCTGTAATTTGGAAGAGAAGCCGCACTGTGGTTATTGTAGTACTAAAGATATTATTACTGCTGGCAGAAGTAATAGTACGTATTTTTTTTCTGCCAGTGTAATATTGAACCATTCTGCCCATCCAGAGGTGAGCCTTCTGAAATAGGCTTGAGTCCTACTTGTACATGGCGATGCAATGAGGTACATCCCATACTGCTTTCACTATATCTTTTCTGTGGTTAGGAGAGGGCTTCAGTCCTCCAGACTGTCAGCTGGGCATCTTTCCTGAACACTAAATTTATTTTAAAATGTAAATATTGCTGATGTGTGCACTTAGCCTTGATGAAGTCATTAATGTGGTTTCCAGCAAGCTCTTCATAAAATTCATGGCTGCACTTAATTGCTACCATGTTCTTCCTCCTCACATATTCTTATATTAATAAGAAAAAAATGCTGAAAGACCCAATAAACACAGAAAAAGAATGCTTGAACTGAAGTAAGCTGGTCACATCACCACAGATATGCAGGCCTGTTGTCAAACAGTGGTGTATTATGTGTCCCTAAAGTCCCAAACAACACTGCAGCCAGCAAGCTGGCTCAGGTCAAGCTCTCCTGACCGAAATGTCACCAGTAGCTGCATGGCACTGTGTGCCACAGACCCTCAGGGAGTGCTGGGAGACCCTGCATTAGCTTCGGTGCGCGAGTTGTGCCACTTCTTTGGGTGACACTCTATTCCTGCAATGCTGAACGCCAGGTTCACTGAAGAAGACAATTGATGAATAAATCTTTAATAAAAGGTAGGGTTGTCTGGCCTAGGAAAGCTGCATTTTCTTCTTATGCAATGTTTCTGAACTTATGCCACCACAGAAAGCCAGGGCAATGTTGAGGTACCATCTAAACCTGCTTTCCTTGGGGTCTTCTCTTGGCCATTCATAGAACAGGGAGCACATAACTCGCTAGCTAATGTTTGTGTGGTGCTACAAGCTGTCTGGGTTATTTCTGCACTGCAGACTTGCCGTGCTTCTGCAGAAGTGAGTTAGGATTAATCTCACCTAACTTTAGCTCTCTAGAAGCTGAACATCTTGTCTGAACTGATTGTTTGGTCTCTCTATGGTTAATTGCATTTTCAGGGGGCACTGAATGCTACCCATCTTAGCCTAGAATATAGAGGCATATTATCCCCTGGAGACCTCTCCCTGCTCCTGGTCCTAATCCCACCCTGATCTTTCCCTCCTGACTGCAGAAGACATCTCTCCTTGGAGGCCTTGCTGCTCAGGGCAGCAGGACCTTGCAGCTAGGATCGCCAATTTTCTAACTCAAGTGGGGAAATTTTGACCAGTGACTGCACAGTAAAGAGTACTGCAAGGTCACAACCTTGATACGAGTATCAAATGACAGTATTGTGCTTTGCAGGCATATTACAATGAAGAGAAATCAGTGGAATTATGTTAAGCATGCATTTGACCTCATATCCTATTTATTCCAACACAGGTTGTTGGAGAACACTGTCAGTGGGCCAGGATTCTCCATCTGGTGTGCTGGATGGCTTGTCCCACTGTAGCAGAGCACAGTGATGGGTACAAAATGAAACTACTGTCTGGACTTTCTCTAAGTGATTCTTTCATCCTAGTCTAGGTTTTTGGTTCTGCAGACAACCTAGCAGTTAGCAGCTGATGGCCATTTCTGCTCAGAAATCTGGTGTGCTAGTGACGTTCAGCTCAGGAAGCATCTGAATGTGCATAACCCCATAGCACCTCAGGACAAAACCGGGAATACATTTTTCAGCTAGCAACTGTGGGTGAGACAAGTTGGCAAGAAGAACATAACTATCCCAGGCAGGTTTTAGCCAGAACATGGGGAATGACACTTTCATTTTAAAACAGCCTGGCTGTAGCCGAACCGTGAGGAAAATCTTTGTTTCCTGCCTCCCTCCAGAAGCTGACTTTCAAAGCTTAGCAAGAGGCATCGACAGAATGTTTGAGGGAAGACATCACCATCTGGAATGGAACTGCCAAAAACAGGGCAAGAAAGACGCCTTTTTCACAAGTAACTTGTTTAATAAAAATAAAATTCCTCTTGCATTTCTGACATGAGACTGTAACCATTCCACCCTAACTCGCTTTGTCATACTCAGATCTATGAAGTAAGAGGAAATTATAGAAATTTATCATGTCTGGGTTCTCAGGATTGATTATGACTTGCTGCTTTTATCTTCCAAACAGTCACTAAATCTAATTGCCTTGTTGTAATGGATTAACCCCTGTGGTCCACAGTAGCATTTATATTGTGTTCAAAGAGCCTGTTACAGAGTTAGGGCACTTTTGTGCAGCAAAGTACGTTCAAAGCATGTAAGCACTCTTTGGGCATAACTCACCCTTTTGTGGGTCTTGGGGGTCTAATTGGCTCATTGTGTTGCTGTTCTGCGAGGATAACTATAGATGGGTCAAGGGGCCTTCCAGGGTAGCCATTTCTTTGTAATTACAATGCAGGTAGATTTTGAAACCCTGGGTTCAAACAGTGGAATCAATACTGCAGTAAAGGACATTCCCTTGGTGACATTCCTGGGATTAGTAGTAGTAGTAGAAGTATCTTAGCCCTGGGAGACCTGAACTCTAGGGTCCGGTCCACAGCAAAGCTATGTAAATACAATCCTGGTGTTAATAAAGTTACAATCCAGGTTGGTACTTGCCAAGGGCTCACACACGGACCATCTGTGCGACTCACCTGGTCCCAACGTCTCGCAAATTGGTGGTGTTATGATCTCGTCCCTGAGCTGGAGATGAGAGGCAAGGAGCAACCCATGTGTGCAGGCAGCAGCAGCAAGGGGATGCAGCAGCTGCTGCTCAGCTTGACAACCAGTAGTCAAAATACACTGGTGATCTACACCCCAATGCATTTCTTTGGAAGTAGCATGGCAGAGGAAAATTATAAGGAACGTGTACAAAGAACTAGAGAAAATGAAAAATTCACAAGAGGGAAAGGATTTGAGGAGACATCATGTGCAAGAGCCACTGGCGCTAGATGAAGAACACATCTGTATCAAGAGAAAGGAATGAGAGTGCTGTGGGATAGAAAGGGGAAAACAGAAGTGGTGACAACAAGATGTGGAAAGCTATATCATATTTTTAGATGAGATCAAATGTGGAAAAAGTTTGAGAAGGAAGAGAGGAGGGGGATGATGGTGAGTCAGAGGTAAGGGGGGAAAGCTGAACTGAAGTGTTTGGTTACAGTGAAGATGTGGAGTTGTCCGGAAAAAGCTAAAAATTACTTCACTAGAATGCCAGCAGAGTTAGAGGAGGGTGTAGTGGATAAGAGGGAAATCAGCCAAGTCTTGGACTTTCCACAAGAGAGTCTCCGTGCACCAGAGAGGACGAACAAGAAGCAGCTGGGGGTGAGCCACGTCCTCGGCAGGCTGGGCTGATCTGAGGAGGACAGGAGACACACAGGTAAGGCTGGGAGCAAGGAAGCCGGGGCAGAACCCACCAGCAAAGCAGAGACCAGTAACAGAGACCCAGGAGGAGCACAGGCCGTGCATGATGAAACCAAGCCCAATGCGCAGCCTGTTAGAGAGGGTAAATCATGCAGCTCTGCAGGGCTTGCAGAAGAACAAGCATCTTCATGCATCTTCACAAGATGCATCTTCACAAACAGCGTTATAATGGAAAAGTCAATCAGGTTCAAGATTCAAAAAAGGATTTTTAGTGGAATTATCTTTGATTCATTTCAGAGGGAATAGGATGCAGTTGTAGTTCAGGCTCCAAATCCAGTATGAATATAATCTAGCATATTTTTTCCTTTATCATGGCAGACCAAATAACCATCTCATATCAGTGTGAAGTAAATGTTTAATAACTTCAGAAAAAGTGTACATATGGTAAACCTATATCTTTAAGTATTTTACTTTAAAAGAGGATAACTTCTCTGGTGCACCTCTGTGGGTACACAGTTGCCAATCTACTAGGTTTATTTCACTTTTTACAAAGTACTTTTAAGTAGAACGATTAAGGAAATTCTTGTCTTAACCATTAAAAAAATAATTACTGTTAAAGATCTCATACTCTTCCAAGCTGGTTTTAAATTTTGATCAACACGCTGATAAGAGTTTAAATGAGATGCTTCACAAAAACTAGATGTCATTGCAAAATGTAATCTGTCTAAAGTCTGTCAAATGAGAATGTATTTTAATTACAGATTTTGCTATAAAATACTTCTCCACTGACCTGAGTTCTGTCTCAAGAATGAACTCTAGTTCCACCTCGACATTTGGTTTCCAGGGGTTAGTTCAGGAGACTGCATTGCTGATCACTACCTCCTTGTCTTCTGACCCATCTTTAACTCCAATATTTTCCCATTGTAGCAAGTCACGAGGATTCACACGGGCAGGCTGAGATTCCTATGTCTAGGGATACATCATCACTGTGGGTATAACCATGACATATTTGCGATCAACAAACCTTTCTTATCTGAGATGAGCTTAACTGTACTATTCAGAATCTGTATTGCAGAATAATTTATAGCAGTTCATCAGGACACAAGCTGATACAGAGAAAGAAAACAACATTTTTATGCACAGATCCTACAGGGAGCTGTAACTTGGCTTAACTGTTTCACTGCCTTTTAAGGAAATTTGTTAATTAGAGTAGACCGCAAAAATTTGCCTGTTAGGAATGCAAATTCAGTGCTGCTTTCCCTATGCACATATTTTTATGCTGGCGAAGGTAATTCTGGATGTTTCTGTGGTGTGCTTCAGGATTCTTATTCTGAATATTAGTGTAACCCCGGTTTCAATTCTATCTAGTGGCGACGACGAGTTCCCCAAGTTAACTATGCCTGAAGGGTAGGCTGAGAAAACAGCGTCTCAGAAACCTGCTCTTGCCTCAAAGCCCAGGTCTTGCTGGAGGGGTAGACCTGGAGGGAGGCTGGAGCCCAGCTGCAGCCCTTTCCGACCTGCTGCAGGTGTGAATGTACCTGTCCTGGGCAAGTGAACTAAGGAAACCAACTAAAGAATAGGGAGGGTATGTTTAGTGTTTATGTGGGACCAACATGACAAACTCTGTTTAGGTTTTATACCAAAAGCTTCACCTTTTGCAGCCTGTGAGTTTGAGCTGCACTAACAAAAAGCAATTACTGCTGCGCATTTTTTTTTCTCCTTGCTTACAGAGAAAGGCCCCAGGCTCCTCAGCATGACTTCTTTGATAGCTGGCACACAACAACGGAGGCATATGCCAAAGCTGCTCCATCTTCTCCAAGGCGATGAATCAGAAACAAGCACAGTGCTCTAACCTGAATGCTTTCTTTTGGGGAGCTAGAAGTCCATTGCTTTCTTAGAAACCAGACAGAAGTTGCAATCTCTCCCGGTTTCTCGTATATTCCACGGCTGGTCGCTAGCTGGAGGCACCCGTTTTGCCTAAATGGCTTGATGGTTGAGGAATCCGCTTATGCACAGAGTATGACTTGCTTTATATAAATGCCTGTCCTAATCCTGCCCAACAAGGGTGACCAGGATGGGCAGCGCAATCCCTCCTTTCCGAACCAAACGCCTGCCCTGGCTCCTGAGATAGCTCAATTAGGAAAATAGCTCCAGTCAGAGATTCGGGGAGAGATGAAAGACCAGAGTCAACAAAAGTTCAGATTCAACAAGTTATTAAGAAATCCTCAAAGTATCTAGGCTCTCAGCTTTCCCTTGCAGTCTTATGGCTCACTTGGGGCCCACGAGTTCCCGAGCTTCCGTCAACGATTAGCCAGCAAGATAAAGCTAAAAACAAGCTAAGAGCATGTCTTCACATGGCAGAAAAATCTACCTGCATGCCAAGAAGAACTGGAGATGTTGCGGGAATGTTGCCATTTGGTGACACCTGCCATAACAATATTTATAGCTAAGTATATTTGTGTGTATCTAAGTGTATGTGTGTATTTGCGTGTAGATATAAACATTTATCCTTTAAGTAAATTTAGCAATATGTTTGATACATTTGAGGTAAGGCAGTATCTGAAAGCATGCATTTTTTCTCTCCTAATTTCACCTGCATGCGGTTGTTTTTTTTTTTTTTTTCAATGCACTCATTTCAACAGATCTTTAAAAAGGATTTCTTTAGGCTTGCCTTCATTGCATAGGTTTATCATGACCATAACAAATTGAAGATCTGATCTGGTATTCATTTACCTAAAAGGAAGGTATTCCATTGAAGAAACTGCCCCAACAATGTGGGGACTGTAAGTTTTTACATGTGATTATTAAGTGAATATGTACATGACACCTGAAATCATAACTCTTTCCATCACAAATAACTGGCAGAGCAGATACTAGTTTATGCTACTTGATCAGGAGTGACATTTGGAAGAAAAATCAGAGTGATATAATCAGCTTGGAAAACCAGAAGTTTCACAGTAATCTGAGTTCATCCTGATACTTTATTTCGAAGAAATGTAGTTTACTATATAAGTTGCATGTGGTATTTGCAGGCTGCGGGTAAAATAATTTACATTATAATTAATGTAACCAGTAAGTACCCTCCCACTTGGGGGGGGAGGGGGGATTTTCCGTGAATCTTTTGAATTTATTCCATATTCATGATTATTTATTAAATAATTTTTGAAAATGGTGCTAAACTCAGAATGATTGACCATGACTGATCAGTCACATGCAGGATTTTAAAGGGGAGTTCTCCAGTTTGGAGAATCTGTTCACATACACCTATACACGCCCTACACACTTTAACAGTAATTGGCGCAGCTGTGTGTGTGCGAATGCTCACAGCTGATGCCACGAACGATTTCCTTTGAAAATTATTTGCATGCCTTTTTGATGCTCATGGCATTGGTGGAGAAGCAACAATTAAGGTTTGCTAAAATATACTGGACACATAAAAAATAAACAAAACACAAACAAACGACATTTTCACCAGTAAATGAAACGCTTACTTGCATGAATATTTGCAGAATATAATTTCTGTTTGCTCAAGCTGTGTTCACATGAAGTGTGTGTGTGGTCCCAGTGAATGATTCAGTTGAATATTTTTATGACCTATGACATTCCCACTTTGTCAGAGATCTAGTTGAGGTATCAAACACCTCTTTTTTTTTTTCCCCATGTAAAAAGTTTTGCTAAAATGCATAACAGTTTATATGGGGAATTAAAATTTACTTTTTTGTTGTTTGATTGTTTATTTTTGCTTTTATTGACCTGTGTCTCAGCTCAGTACAACACTACGTGATGTATTGGAAGAGCACATCATCCTCCAGCCTTCACTGTGTTATCCTGTACCAGCTTCAGGTCTCGGCATGGGCAACCCATCTAACCGCTTACTTTGAATTATGCCAATCACAGTGCAGGCTGCGGAGGAAATTCTACAGATCATGGGTATTAATCGTAGTCAACGAGTATCAGTGATCAAGGCAAGCTTAAAAGATATAGTACAGGCACTGGAACCCAGTCCTTGCACTCTTGCGGATTCAAATGGGTGTGATTCCACCTCTGCTACATAGATAGCCCCCTCTAGGACAGCATATATTTAATTATAGTTATTTTTATGACCCTAAAGATGAACAGTTGCTGTTTCCAGGAGTTAAACAGGTAATGTATCCTACATTTAGCTGGTAGTTGGCTGCTGCGATCTTGGTTAAAGGAAGATAACAGTTCTGTCTTGTAATTTGGCTGGGAAGATACTGCTCCACCAAGGGAAGAAATCATCTACATGTTGGTGCCTAAACCTTGATTATTTTGTACACAGCAGGCCAGCCAACTCCTCAGCCAGCAGCTGTAAGGCAGTTGGCTGCAGAGAACCCCGACTGGCAGGTTTGGAGGTGCCTGAAGACCTGAGAGGAGGCACTCAAACTCAGACGAGTTCAAGCGACACGGAGGACCCTTCAAGGACACATCACAGTCATCACGGCCAGAAGGAAGAAAGTAAAATGCTTCACAGACTTTGCATGCAGATAGGAATGCATGGCAGATACCTTCAGGAGCTCCTGCGAGTTTATAGTCTAATAATGTTTGTAAAAATTTTTCTTTTAGGTTTTCCTCCCTAGCTGTCTTCCCATCCCTGTGTGAGTCTCAGTGCTGACCTCTGGGTTGCTGTAGTCAGGTCGTGCCTTTGCCAAAGAGACAGAGTTGGACCCTGACCCCCCAACTTGGGGCATGCAGGTACTGAGCAGAGCTGAGGGGGCTCCTTGGGTCTTTTGGGCATCCTGATGCACGTGCAGCCCAGATCATGTTGGTCTTTCTATCCCAATAGCATGACAGTGTTGACTTACATCCACACAACTTCTCATCCACTGTAACCTCCCAGTCTTCTTCTTTTTTTTTTTTTGTAAAATCAGTGGTCATCCTAATCATATGTTTTCACAGTTGATTATTCCTACTCTGATATGGATTTTTGCCCATGCTCTTCTTAGATTGAACCTATTTTTTTTTCAGACTGTTTCTCCGTTTTGTTAAGCTCATAATGAATCCAGTCCTTTTATCCTGCATGCATGTAGTCTCTCCCATGCTGGTGATATCTATGATTATGAAGGGCAGTCTCTATTACAGCATGCAAGTCATTTGTGAAAATCCTGAAAAGTACCAATCCAGGGGGTACGGATATGTTTTATTTGCTGAAAATCGTGCTTGCTTTTCAGGGATGAGGTAGAAGAGGTTCTGAGTTCGTTAACATTGAATGACGCTCTTGAGCTCCTTAAAGAAACACAGAAATTTCGTGGAAGATTGGAGTGGGCATTCAGGAAGCAGAAAATTTTACAGCTGTACAAACTGATTTACTGACAATATTTGCAAATGCTGCACAGGAGCATAGGAATAAGACCATGCTGGGCAGTTTCTCTTACTGCTGTCACTAGCTACACTCTCTGCTATTAAGGGTCCAGATGAGTCAAAAAAATAGCTCCATTTGGGAAGTGAAATGAAAGCTTCAAGCAAATGCTGAAGAGTAACTTACATTTAATCCTGAAAAACTGTCTATGAAATGTCAGGAATTTTTAGAAATTTATTGATTCCTTATGGCAAAGGAGTCATGAAAAGGTATGAAAAAGTGACTCACGTAAAGAAAGGAACATTAGGG
This sequence comes from Crypturellus undulatus, assembly GCA_013389825.1. Taxonomy (NCBI): domain Eukaryota; kingdom Metazoa; phylum Chordata; class Aves; order Tinamiformes; family Tinamidae; genus Crypturellus; species Crypturellus undulatus. Next base: position 299,942 of record VWPW01030067.1, read on the forward strand.
TAGTTTGAGTCTCTTACTGGTAAAAACACCCCAAATACGAGAAAACTTGGTGTAAATATATTTATATACCTATTTGTGTATTTCATAAACGGTTCGCTGTAACATGCAAATTCCTTGGCTCCCAACACAGATCTACACAGATGGTGAACTTTAGTCAGCTAAATAAGTGGAGCGTTTCACTTCAAACTTTTCCTTTTATCTTTCACCTTTCCCTCCCGTTCCATCTCTTCTGCCAGCAGCTCCTCAAAGGAGCCTGGGAACAAGAATAAGGCCGTCTCCTCAGATGGCTTAATGTTACCTCTGTGAAGGCAGCCTGAATTCAAATCTCCACGTGAGAGCCTGGGAAGATCTGCATTTCTCCGCTGGCAATGCTTTTGCACTGATAAACAGCAGCTTGCTCTGCATATTTCGATTAGATCTGCACAGGCTGATTGCATTAAAAGCATTTTTCCAGGGGTGTTGAAACCCTTCTTGTCTTAGTTAGGGCACCATAGTCTCTGCTTCTACTTAGCCTACGTTGATTGTTTGGCCAGGTACATGCAATTCCTTTTCAATATTAAGGCTACACTCCTCCACCATCCCAAAGCACCGTAACCAGGTACTGAGGCTGCAGAGAGTAGATCAACGGCTTCATAGATGCGTAAGGCTTGAGAGGGATATTACAGCATATTTCTTGACTGAGTGAATTTCAGGTTGGCTAAACAGTTTCACACAGTCCCTTCAAAAAACCCACAGGTGAAGTATTCACTGCTTTCCTTGTGTTTTCTGGTGATGACAAATTGCATTGCCCTATTTCTAATGGAAAATTTTAGGGCTTCCATTCCCACTTTCCCTTTCTCTGACCAACTCAAAAGCCAGTGTACACTGAGTCTTTCCTCCTGTGAACATTTTCACAGATTCTAATCCAATCACTGTGCAATTACCCTCCAATAAATTCCCTGGAGCAGGCAATGGCAATGTTAACTAAGATTAAGTTCCTCGTTAAAAGGCATTTCTATTAGTCTGAGATTTGTCTCACAGTTTTTCAAGATCTACTTAAATGAGAATATGTTGGGATCTATGAAATACTCTAACATTAACCTAATCAATACTTACATAAAATTACCTTCCTATCCGCTCACTTCCTTTCCATTCATACCTCAAATTGGCCCTTTTCCAGAGATAAAGTAATTTGTGTGCTGTCCTTTTCCGAGTCACCGTTTTCAAGCAAACAAAGTCCCCTTCCCATTCTCAGTCAGACCTTTGACCCTAGAGGTACATTTTTGCATTTACCAACATCAAATTCAAATATAAAGTTATCTTTCCTGAGAGAGGAAATTTGTAAGAAAAGTGCTGACTTAATAAGAGTTTTACCAGGTTTAATGCCATACACAAGGGCCATCCACTTCATCCACTGTCATATAAAATTGAAGACTTCTCTGGTTTATAATCAGGAAAAAAAATACTTGGTTGGTCCCTCCTGCAGTGTTTTAAATAGAGATGAGTAGCTAGGATCTAGTTTTGGATCAGAACTTCAGCATGGCCTGAACTGATGGATGGAGAAGTTACCTGGAGGCATTTGATGGCTCATCCCACTCCCGTTAAGGCTTCTCGGATTGCTGTACAGCTGAAGATAAAGATCTGTGAGATAAATATGTCTGGAAAAGTGCTATTAAACTGAGTGAGACATCTGGGAATTTCTGCTGGCCTGAAAAGAGATTGATACAAGTCAGCAATTTCTGCTTGAAGAAAAAAAAATATTCTCATTGCGTTTTTTTTTTCTTCTACTTTTTTACTAGCTGGATGCCTATTCTTACTGCTTTGGCAAATGGGTCAAACTCTTTTTCAGTTACTTCCCTGATTTCAGCAGCCTGATTAGTACCAGTTGCGTGGTAGGGAGTGTGATGCTTTGCTCTGTGGGACTATACTTTATTGAGCATGGATGTTGGACTCTGGCTTTTGGCTGGGACTGATCAACAGAAGGAAAGGAAGGAAGGTCTGTCTAGTCTATGATTCTAGATGAAATTTCCAGATGTTGAGGTTTTTGTTTGGAAATACACTCCCTCTTATGTGTGAAATGCCCTAATTTAAAACCAAGTTCAGAAGAAAGATAATGGACTGGTTTCTTTTAGAATCTCTTTTTTGATATTGTAATTTGTAATATTTTTTTCTCCTCTTTCTGTAGCTTATGATGGTCCCAAAGGTGTTTAGGGGAATAGGAGATTCAAAACCGAATTCATTTTTAATTTCACATTTTTATTAAGGGGTAGACCCTGAGTAAGGTGGTAACCCTAATTCCTCCCCTCAGCTCTTGATTGTCCTGAAGGAAAAAGCCCCGGTGCCTTATTTTCCTGATCAGATCCTGTATTTCCCACAAAAACACTGTCACTCTCTCTGCAAGAGAGATACTCAGTGGAAGGAAGGAAACATCCCTAATTAATGTTTGTTGCTTCATTATCACAAAATGCATTATCACCACATGTTGAAATTAGGTAACAGCTGATGAGAGCTGCAGAAGGAGACACATGGCCTTCTGATTCTCCACAGCTCCTATTTTAACTACTGCTCTTCTCCTTACTCAGCAACTCCTTGCCCAAGGTCAGCCCCCCTCAGCTTGCTCCTTTATGTCTCATGGGTGACCTAAGCATTTTTATCAAGTTCTTTATGTAGAGAAGGCTGGAGCATTTTGATGACACTTCTGGGGAAATTCAGCTTCAAGGAAGTGCACGGCATGGAAAAATTTCAGGTATAACCTTCAGATAAAAACAAATGAATATAGAGTCCTATGATGACAAATAGCAGACAGCATCAAGGCAAACAGATCAACTCTAACAAATCTTATTAGAATTAAAGTCTGCTTTATGGGTTCTACAGACAAAAAACAAGATAAATCTCGTCTTCACGAAATGCTGCACCCCTTCACTTTGACAATTTCTTCTAGTTTTTAAGAAGAATGCTCAAAAGTCTCCGCTTCCTGTATCCTTTCCTGTGGAGGTTGGTTCACCAACA